>WBMV01004597.1:0-40665 GCA_013396655.1 Campylorhamphus procurvoides
AAGGGTCTGGAGGGGAAGCCTCAAGTGTCCTCAACTGAGGACACTTAGTTTGTTCAGCCTGGAGAAGAGAAGACTGAGGAGGGATATCACTGCAGTCTTCAACATCCTCATGAAGGGAAGTGGAGGGACAAGTACCAGTCTGTTCACTTTCGTGACCAGTGANTTTTTGCAGTAGCCAGGAGGAGGCATGGCTACGACCTGGCAGTTATTCTATACCACCTCATATTATTGCAGAGGGCAGGGGGAAGGGAGTCTCTTCTGCGGAGAAGTGGTTCCAGTCTGGGTAAGTGTGGCAGAGAGAGCCATCTACTATTTCTGTTGTCTGGGAGTTTCTGTGTGAATCATTCCTTTTCTGGTACCCTCTGACATTAGTATTGTTGCTGTTACTGTTCANCAGCATATTCTAGAATTCTATAATGATTCTATGATTCTCTGACATAGGTGGTATAGAATAAGGCATCAATGATGTCCTGGTTCCAGCCAGGAAAGGGTTAATTTTTGCAGTAGCCAGGAGGAGGCATGGCTACGACCTGGCAGTTATTCTATACCACCTCATATTATTGCAGAGGGCAGGGGGAANTAAAAGTGCCTTTTTTTTTTCTTTTTTTTTCCCCATTCAATATCCTTCAGAAGGTTAAGCTAAAAAGTAAAAATATACAGTTTCTATTTACACTGGAAGTTAGCTATGATTTAAGTAAAATACGAATTTAAAATAAAATATGTTCTAATCCTTTATGCAAGAGAAAAATAAGAATGTCTCATTCAAACTTGATTTAATTGTTTTTAAAAGTCAATTTAAAAAGAGGTCTTTTTTCCTTGGTGTTTCAGTTTCAATAATAAATCTGGAATAATTGTTCCCAAATTAAATGTATTTGTATAAATTATAGAATCATAGAGTCATAGAATTGCTAGGGTTGAAAGGAGCCTTAAAGACCACTTAGTTCCAATCCTCTTGCCATAGACAGAGACATATTCCAGTACAACAGGTTATTCAGAGCCCCATCCAACCTTGCCTTGAACACTTCCAGGGATGGGGCATCCACACCTTCTCTAGGCAAACTGTTCCAGTGTTCATCACCCTCCGAGTAAAGAATTTCTTTTCAACATCTAATCCAAACCTGCTCTTTTCAGGTGGAAACCGATTGGCCCTTGTCCTGTCACTATGTGCCCATATAAGAAATCCCTCTCCTTCATTTTTGTAAGCCTCCTTTAAGGTACTGGAAGGCCACTGTAAGGTCTCCCCTTAGGACTTTCTTCTCTAGGCTGAACAACCCCAGCTCTTTCAGCCCCTCATTGCAGGAGAGGTGTTCCAGCCCTCTGATCATCTTTGTGGCTTCATCTGGACCCACTTCCACAGGCCTATGTCTGCTCTGTGCTGAGGACCCCAGAGCTGGATGCAGCAGTCCAGGTGGGTTCCACAAGGGCAGCTTAGAGCAGGATAATCACCTCCCTCGACCTTCTGGCCACACCACTTTTGATGCAACTCAGGATACGGTTGGCTTTCTGGTTCTACAAGCACACACTGTTGGCTCATGTCCAGCTTTTCATTCACAAGAGCTCCCACATCCTCATCCACAGAGCTGCTCTTGGTGACCTCTCCCAGTCCATACTCATGTCTGCCATTGCTCTGACACTGGTGCAGGACTTTGAACTTGGGACTTGTAGAACTTCATGATGTTCTCATGGACCCATTTCTCAAGTTTGTCCAGGTGCCTCTGGGTGGCATTCCATCCTACTATTTTATCAATTGCACTGCTGAGCTTTGTGTCATCTCCAAGCTTGCTGAATGTGCTCTTGATCACACTGATGAAGACATTGAAGAACGGTCTTATAGTCAGTCATTTACCCTATCCATTTGTCTAACTCTACTTGAGTCCCAGTCCCCTACTGGAAAGACAGAATATAACACTATCTGCTCCAGATTCTTTCAACATCTTTCTGAGGGACTTGAAGTCCCTTTTGATATTTTGGAATCTCTTTGTTGCAGCATCATTTGACCCTACATAAAAGAGAGGAGTGAATGATGATCCTCAGCTTTTACCAGGCATGTTATCCTCTTTGTGACATCCCAAATGTGAGCTCCCAGCAGGCAACAAACTGTTCTAGGAAGGTTATCTGGATGAAGAATGGCCATTTCCATGCCTCTCACTGAAGTGTTACCAATAACTAAAACTCTTCGTGATTTTTTTGGTGGTGTTCGTTCTAGCTTCATGTGGGATGATGTTTTAGTGCAGAATAAAATATTCTGGTTTACATATTTTAATCTGGATTACTCACATAAAAAGATTTGATGATTTGTCTCAATCTTGCTGTTACAGTTTCAAACCCAAGCTGAAATTCCTTCCAAATAGCTTGGAGCCAACGCCTCAGCCTCAGTGAAGATGTTTAACAAAGAGACAAAAGACATGCAGATGTGGGTACTAATTGCTCTGGCCAGGTCTTTTGTTGAGATCTTTCCCCAGCAGGAGAGAGAGGGGGAAGGGGTGGGTGTTTTTCCTTTTTTCTGCACAGGTCAGAGAGCTCAGGCTGTCGTCGGAGCAAGGAGAAGGGAGAGAGAGAGACACTGGAGATCCCAGCATCACTGGATATTGGATTTGTGTTCCTTTTTCTTCCTTTCCAAACTCGACTGTGCTCNCTGTTTGCTAATAAATATAGCCTAATGACTGGTGTAATTTTGAGAAATTATCTCAACAGATAGTAGAATAGTGTCTGCAAGGAATGCCTAATTCTGTTCATATTATCTTAATTCTGGCAAGATCTAACAGCGCAAGGCAGCGTAACTTTACCTGTGTGAGATGTCAGGATCAGGTTCTGCTATTAACCACATTTCTGAGCTGCCTGCCAGAATCCAGTTTGTATTCTGTTGTTGGCTTGATGCTGCAGCATACAGAACACTATAACGTACAGGATTTCAGCCTTTGGTTGACTGTTTTATGAATCTTTGTTAAAAATCAGCCATTTATGTCCTGATTTAGAGTCTAGTCCATATTCTGCGTATCTTCTCCGTAACTCATGCAGATGATGTACTGTAGCATTGCAAGAATGACTAATTCTTTCTCTATTACGATGACTCACTATTTGTTGTTCTAAGAAACAGGCTTCTCAAATGATGTCTCTCAAAGGGTTTTTTCATTCTTTTTATTTTTTCCTGCCTTTTCATATTTACTATTTATCAGTCAAGGTAGATAAGAGACTTTCTAAATTTTTATATATATTTTTCTCTAATACTTCCCTTAAGTATTGTCTGTAGAATTTTTACCTCCTACATGAACATTTAAGAAAAGATCATTCAAGTATGTAACGCGATGAATAATTTAACATTTGAAAGACATATTCTCTCAATGCTACAATTAAAGCATAGTTGCTCCTTACAATTATATGCAAAGAAATTTTCTATCTAATCCTGTTGATTAATCACATCTTCCTTTTTTCCACTGACTAGCTGTCTAAATTTACATGCCTTTTGCAACCTTAAGCACAGACGTACAAAATGCTGCTGCTATAGCTGTCTGTGGCTTATTAATCATAGAAACAAACAGGTAGGTGTTGATCATTTAGCAAAACGTGAGTAATTTATTTCTGTATTTTATATTTCCTTTGAGCAGTTTCATGATTGAAACCAGTAGCAGAGATGTTTCAGTGTGCAGATTTTGCTTCTTTTCAAAATCCTGCAGTTTTTCCTAAATTTTGTGGTATGCAAAGAAGTTTACTGTTCATTAAGACATGTAATAAAATTGTTGCATCTTTAGGCAATGTCACCTACTTTGAAAAATAGAACTCCTTTGAAAACCTCAGCCAGCAGAACATTATTGTGGTCCATGCTTCAGTTTTGTGAAATGATTGGGTTTGTTTGCTTTGGGTTGGATCGGTGATTGTAAACACATATTTAAAATTGTTTTGTCATAACTTATTTTCTTTAAAACATTATATTTTTAATGTCTGTGTGCTTTGTAGTGCCCAAATTGTCTGCATTATTAACTTCCGGTGAAAAGAACTACAGATTTAAAACCTACTATGTCTTTCTGTTTGATGGATATTGGCATGCACTTAACTTCAAAAATCTACCCCCTTGGTAGCTATGACAGCTTGTGACAGGTTCTGGGGTGTTACAAGCAAGTATGAGAGGTGGTAAATAGCACAGAGGCTTAGAAGAATTTCTCTTCAAGGTTAGCTACTCTCCGTTTCCTCAATGAATTTCTTTACAGCCTGAATAGTGAAGGCACATTACAAGTAGCTCAAATTTAGCTCAAATCAGTTCACATCCCAGATTCTATGTGTTTATGTGTGAGAGACTGCAAAGAAACAAGAAAAGTTTTGAAAAATAGGCTTCACGTGAAACAATAGTTTCTTTTAGGGCCCCTGACTGTTTTTCTAGTTACATTTTCATCCTTTCTGTGTGAGGCTTTCCTTTTTGTAGAGGACCCAAATGTGGACTGCAGGCTATGGGGACTTCAGCATCCATGTGGGCATGTTCTCCTTCCTGCTCAGCTGCTATTCAAGTTTAGGAATTGGAGATGGGAAGAGACAGTCTCACAGTCTTTGCAGAGTGCCATGGCTGTCAACGTTCTTCACGTGCTGAAAATGGAAGAAAAGGCATGTTGACCTCCAGCATGTGACCCAATGTCTTGCTGGCATTTATGGTCATGGAGAGAAACTGCAGAGCTCAAATCACCTGCTAAAAAGCTGTCTCCAGAGTTCAGATCTTACTTCAGATGTTTCTGGCTTGGAACAATACAGTTTCCTGTTCCCTACCTCTGTTATCAAGATGATTTCAGCTGCTTTGGAAGAGACAAGAAGAACCCTAGAGAACAGATCAACTAGGCCTTCAGATCCCTCCAGGGCAAACAGCTTTATTTTTGCTATTTAGGCACGTATTTGTCAGGCAGTGCTTCAAGAGACAAAAGAAACAACTTAACCCTACTTATACCAAACTAATTTTTACCAAAACATTGTTTCATGTGTTTCTGCTGGACATTTTATGGAAAACAGGAAGTCAGCGTCCACTAGGATAGAATCCCCTGGAGAAAGGAGAGGCAGAGGAGAGAATGGGAGGGAAAAGGAGTGGTCTGGCTTCTTCAAATAATTTGTTGATCTGTAGGCAGTATTTATCAGCTGAAGAAAAATAACTTAGTGCCCTAGCTTTCTTGATAAGGCAGGACCCTTATCAAGTGTGTCTTCATTAGCTGGAGCATCTTAGACACACTGGTAGGAAGCCAAAGAAGACAAAACAGGCCAAATAAGACTTGACCTGTGGAGCCAGCCACAGGTTGAAGGAGTCATCCTAACCCTTGGGAATCACTTGATGAAATTGAACCGAAAATGAGAAAAGCAGTTGGAGACTGTAGGTGTGTACAATGAACTGGGCTGGGAATCAGGGAGGTGCAAGGTAGCACTGAACAGCATGATACAGAGTATTTACTGGTACAAGCTGAGCAGCATTAGCATTGAAAAAGGAGAGTTTGAGAGGGTTGATTTAAGATAATGAATGTGCTTAGTTATAATTCCAGGGCCTCTTCTTGCGCTCCAATGGCTACAGTGTCAAAGAATCACAGTGCTTATTTAAAAGTTTTCAAGACTAGCTGGCGTGGTTTGTATTGCAGTCTGTAAAGTTTGACTCAATATTAGCATTCCCAGTGTACAGGCAGCAAATCCGCATGGCTGAAATGTTTGCTGCTTGTACCCACGAGCCAGTTCTGCTCCTGTCCTTACAATCTGCTCTTCCTAATGGAGCATACAAATAAGGAAAAAAAGCCTTGTATATCACTCTCAACTGTGACCAGTGCAAAAGGAGTCTTATGCTTCCTGAATTTACCTTTGGTAACATAGTAGACTCTATGGTTGACAAAGTAACTTCACAGGAAAATTCCTTCCAATCTGCTTTTGCTTTTCATCCTGTCTTCTACAATATTTTAAGATTTTTTTGAGCTGAAGAGGATGAAAACATTGAATAAGGCCAGGGTTACGAGCACTTCAAAATATTTCAGTGAAGAAAGCATAAGCTGTAGGCATGCCCGAAATAAACATAATGGCTGATGAATGCACTGAAGTTCTTTGAGTGCACTCTAAAGTGGCTCCCAGAAGTGAAACAAATACTAGTAATCTTATTTGGAAGACAAAGGTGTGTATCACAGCTATAAAACCAGTAACTGCTTTATAAGAACAATAGATTTTTTTTTGAAAACAGGTGTCTGTTCATATTTGACCACTTGTATTTTTCCCTGCATCTTTCTTATATCTTCAACTTTCATTAATAAAACTGTAAGACAGAAGCAAAAGAACATTACTCTTTGTGCCATTAGAAAGAAAAATTAATTTTTTGTCATGTGTACCAAATTCTAAGATTTTCCTTGGGTGTTTGGTATCTTTTTGGCTGCTCATTTTCAACCTAGTTCAGGATATTCTAACATAGCCCTGGTTTACTATTTCTGCTCTCTTCTATTTGAGTCAATTTAATCTGTATCTCAATGCTTGCTTAAGGTTTTGGGTACTGTGGATATCATCATGATATCCCGTGTGTTTATGGGCACTGCAGGATAAACTGCCTCTTGGTGTACTGCATGTATTTATTCTGTTAATGCAAACTAATTCCATATGCTCACTACAAAACCCCACTTGCTACCAGCTCACTAAAATATTGGATGAAGTCTGTATTGCTGTAATAATTTTTCTTCTCTAGAAGAGAGCCTTGAAGTTGCTGACTATATATCTAGGTTTTAAACATGCATGATAACTGTCCAAAATTAATAAAATTAGGCTTATTACTCATATTTTGTTGCTAAAGGCATTTCTTTTTATGGCATGTACTCATGAGTCTTATTTTAGCACTAAATGTAAGAAGTGATAACTTTACCTTTTATCCAATATTGCATAATTTTAAATATGTAATTAAAGTCCATATGTCCTCCTTCAGCCTACCGTATCTGCATAAAGTTACCTTTCAGCCCACACTCTCTGGCAGGGAGCGATACACATCTTTGTAAATTACACTGAAAGAAGAAATCGTTTTGGTACTTCTGAATTAATAAATTTTAACTATTTTCTTTCACTGCTGAGAAAAAAATCTCACAGAGAAGGCCACCCTCCTCCATTTTTAGGGACCTGAAACACAATGGGAATTTCTTTATCAGAAATCTTTCCCCTACTTAGTCATATAATTAATTTTCATCTCCTGTATCAGGCTTATTAAGTTCACTGCTGTGTTTTGAAATTATATCCTTGGTCACATTCAAAGAATTAATTATCACCTCTTTGCCTCTGCATGTGGTCTGCAAACTCTATCCTTTTTCAGAGGTTCAAAATAACAACATTTTCAAAATAATTTTATATAAATTCTTTCATGATATCTCAAAGTCCAATGAGTTACCTTTCTTTAATTGATTCTCTTGTGCTTTGAAGTCCTGTTTTTTCTCATTTACAAACTAAAAAATGCTTAGTAATGTTTGGGAACTGGAAGTTGTTGAAGAGGTTGCTGGATCCTGTGGTCAAAGTAGAAAGGAAGAACTTGGATTACTCTCCTTCTGTGTTTGTCTCATCCTGATCCTCAAAAAATTATTGGTTTGGTTTGGGTTTTCTTTATATGGGTGCTGCTAGTTTTGTCTGGGACAGGAGTGAACAGTTTGTGTTTTAAATTTAAATCTTGTAGAATATTAAATGTTGAAAGAATGACTGTAAAGTTCTTAAACTTTTAGGGAAATTTCAACTGAACAGTTTGAAATGCAATGTAATTTTAAACGAAACTGGGTAATCAAAGTAATTTTCTCTGTACAAATTGATGGAATTTTTAGAGCTTACTGGAATTAGACAGGAAATTTAATGGGGTCTGAACCCTTTAAGTCATTGGGCTCCTCTGAAAATACCAGTTATTACTGTTTGTCCTGCATGAAATATTTAAGGATTTTCTGTAACAGAGTAGCAGAGGTGCACTATTTATATTTAGTCTGGTATGAGTTCAGTTCATATCTCAGCCCACCTGTTACCCTCTGAGAGATTCTGAAGACATTTTCAAAATCTCACAGATGAATTATCTTGTTTTTTAAAGCAAGGTAATCAGAAACTCCTTGGTATCTTAGCAAATGTTTGGCATTTTCTTTCACCAATTCTGCATTTATTTTAATCTCTTTAAAATACTTGGGAATATGAGCAAGCAAAACTACAGTCATAGAGACAACCCTGGCTGCATCCAGCCAAGACGTACTTGCCAGATAGCCAGTAAGTTAGTCATTCGTGCGGTTTTGTATCTTGGATAACATCAGCCTTAAACAATTTGGAGCAGTTTAGACATGTCAGGTGTTAGGATTAGGGACATACTTGTGTCCTTTGCTAGTACTCTAAAAAAGGCAGCTTGTTTATTTTTCAGTTTTAACCAGCTATTAGTCAGCTATCAGTAGATATTTGTCAGTAGATTTTTCAAAACTTTAACACACCTGTTATGCCTGCACTGGTGTAGTTAGCCATTCCTCTGGCTTAGCTAATTATTGCTGTTTCCTTATTTATCACTCCCTTAATCTGCTCTACTTGTCCTTTTCTAATAGGCTGAAAATCAGAGGTGGAAGGGAGATGTCACTGTAGTCTACACATTCCATCCAAAGAGTGCAATTCTTCTTTTGTGCAAAATGGTTGGCCTGATCTCACTGCTCTCTAGCTGTTCATATCTGCTTTCCTTCCATTATCTGTCATGCTTATGATAATTACCTACATAGACTGTAACAAAAACTTTTACAGCATTTAATTGGGTTACTTTCATTCCTTTAATGACCCAATCCACAAGCTGCCAGATATTATCCACCTGCCAGAGTTTAAACCAACCTGATCTCTGCTAATCAACTGCTTTATAAAGTTTTCCAATCTGTTTGCCAAGTTGTTTGTAGATATTTTTGATATTGAAATGGCTTGGCAAATGGCAACACACTTACTGGTTTATCTTCATTAAAGGGGGATAGTATTTCCAGCAGATTCATTTGGTTTTAACTGCCCTTGACTTAAAAAACATCATTAACGATTCTAAACAGCTTTCAAGATGCTATTACTTCCAAGAGCTTAAGAATCTCAGTTGGGAATCCATCTGTGCCTATAGCCTTTTTTCCTGTTGACAAATACTTAATTAACTGGCTAATTTCCTGATGCAGAATTTCTGTCTCCTGTCTAAGCTGCTACATCTAACTTGGAAGGGATTCTCTCCATCAGGAGTGATGCAGGGAGGTATTTCTCTTGGAAATAAAAATATCTTTGAGCAATGTGTAAGTTTACTGTGATGACCTCAGCTTAGTTGTTTCTTGTGCTGTTCTTTCATTGTTGTTGCATTTTAGAGTTCTTAACTGCAATTGTTTCTTACTTAGTCAGGTCTGCTATATAATTTTTGCAAAGAAATAGCTCTGTGTGAATTAAATGAGAGGCTTTCTTTTTCTATGTTGCTAAACAGTTTTGCTCTTTTTGGGGTTCTTTTTTTCGGGGGAGGGGTTGCTGGTTTGGTTTGTTTGTTTTTGATTTTTTGTTTTTTAGATTCATCAGTCACATCAACTAGTAAAGAGTAATTTTTAATGATGGTGATGGAATACTTGAAACATAATGTTCCTTCATGTCTAAAAATAAGAGTATGGACTTGGAAGTGGAGAGAAACTGAGCATGGATAAACTGAGAAGTAGTCATACTTAGTTTACAACCTGTGTGTTAGTGGTAATTAGCAGGAATAAGTTAAAATTAATTCATGGACAAGCGAGCGTGAGCTATGGTATCTGGAACATAGGGCTCTAATGCTATTTTAGGTGAAGTTTCTTCGCACAAAACATTCCACTGTCCTGGGCTGCAAAATCTGGTCAAACTGCTTGTAACTGTGGTGTTTCACCTTCCGCATGAGGAAAGAAAGGATCAGAAAAGGTAAGAGTGAATCCTATTAAGCTTAAAAGAGTGTTGTGACCCTTGGCTATTTCATTAGTGCTTTGCAAAGTGGTTTGAAACCTTTGACTAGAAGGTAGCACTAGAATGAGAATTATTCAGATTGAGTTTTGGTTCCAAGGTTTGCACAGCCTCTACTGAGAGAACAATTGTATTTAGTCCTAGTGATCCTATCGAAAATAAACTCAAATGCTTCAGTGTTAAAACAAAGGCAAAAGGCAACATTAAAAAGGGCCAACATCAGAAAACAGTGATTCAGATGCAGCCTTCCAGGATTTCTGCAGATTGCACCATTCTTTGGGGGATTTTGATTGTGCAAAGCACAGTGTAGGAAGGCTGGCACAATCTGATCATTGCTACTACAGCCTCTGCCAAGAAGACAGAAACTAGTGAATAGCTTCAAGTATTAATCACATCTTTCTTCTTTTCTCCTATATCCAAGAACTGTTCTGTACTAGGAAGGTTAGATGAAGGGATGGCAGCTGAGAGCAGCCTGCACACCAGAGGATATGGGTTTCTTATATTCTCTTTTTGTATCCAAAGAAAGTGGGGATGCAACTAAAATATTAAATTCAAGGAAACATGATACTGCGGCTGGGGGACTTCAGTAAATACTTCACAGGTCAGCTAATCCTCCTTTTATTGCTGATTTCAGTTATCTCTACATACAGGTACAGAGTGCTTTTTTATTCCAAACAAACACCAGTATTTTCTATAGTGGATTGAAATGGCTTTAAGCAGTACCTGAAACAACAGTCTTGCCTTTTCTAATAGTTCCAGTATTGTTTCCCAGGCTTGTGGCTGGGCTACAGCATTGAGAAAGAGCCCCATGGCAGGAAGGCTGCAAATCCCAGCCATGCCAGAAGGAGAACGGAGGTCACCAGGCAACCCTCACCCACTGGGAGAGTGTGAGCTCATTGTAGCACCAAACCTGGTTCTTCACTTTTTTTGACCTGCACAGATCAGGGACAGTCCTTGTGTGCTCTAGCTGAGACAATGCAGTTGGAGCCACACGTCTGTGAAACACAGTTTGTGTGTATTTATGCATGCGGGTGCACAGAGACCATATGGAAATTACATTCTTTTCTCATCTTCATTTTCTGCTCAGGTTCCACTTGAGGAGAGGCTGGCACTGTGTTCCAAACACTTATAAACCAAACAAAACAAAGCTTGGCATTACACCTCTCTCTTTGAATTTGTTTCAAAACTGTGAACTGGAACTGAGCTCTGTGTGAACCTCTGGCTTTTCAAGCTGGTCTGAACATACTGCTGGTGCCCTTGCTTTCTGGAAAATGTCATAAATTGTTTAAAGAAGAAAAAGAAAGACATTTCCCAAGAAAATTATAAACATTCAGTACTGCTCAGTAGAAATATGCTGTGGCCTCTTTCTGCAGTGAATTCAGAGGAAATTGGGATTTCACTTCTCTGACCTCTTTCAGGGAAAAAATGTGCACAACCCATATTAAAAAAAAAAGGTGCTGGTATCATTGTATGAGAGAAAATTAGTTTTAATTTTTTGAACTTCCCTCTTGAAGGCATGTTTTAATATTACAGCCTCTTTAAAACAATCCAGCAGGGAATTTTCTGAATCCATGCATCACAGTTAGTTTGCAGGAAAATAAGTATTTCTTCTAGTATAGGCATAGCAGTATTTTAAAATCTAGATGTTAAGCAGACGTGTTCAACCAGGCACCTTGTCCATACTGCTTGCTCTTAAGGCACAAATGGCACAAGCGACAATTCAATGAGATTCAAGTTCCACATGAACAACTTGCTTCTGCCAAAATAGAAATATGCCGTTAGTTTTCCTCTGTGACAGCACTGCCATGCCATCATCCCACTTGACATCTGATCATATCTGGTCAGACTTAATGCTTTAAAGTACCAGACATCAGTGAAAACAGATACAGGAGTGGTAGTGGAGGATTTTTGGCAGCAGGATGGCAACACTCCAAACTCTCAAGGCCAGCCCCTGGCAAACAGTGACTAGTTTTGTTAAAAGACCAGTGAGTGGAACAGCCCTGAGCCACACATTTGGCCCCTGGAGGGGCATTGCAGCGAGCCGGGTGTGCGGCTGTTTCAGTCAGGAGGAGATGCTGCCCTGACATGGAGAAGACATGAAATTCTATAAGTTATGGAGGAGCAGGACAGCACAGGGGCCAGCAGTGGTGGGGCAGGAGGCAGGCTAGAGAAATTAGAAAGAGAGCAGGACATCTGTAATGTGAAACAAGTGCCATTGTGACTTGGTATTGTCTCAAAAAGTGGTCAGGGGCAAGGGGTGTCCATGTCAGAATTAGTAAGATAGTGACACAGTGTCCAGAACACTGGGACCTCCTCCATGGCCTTGGGATTGAGTTGCACTAACAATGTGTATCTGCTGACATATAGCAATGTGTATGCCCAAACTTTTCCAGAAGTTATCCTCCGTGATTTGAGAGCAGAGCCCACTACACAATAGAGTTGCCAGCAAGGTGTTTACGTGCAAATAAGGTCAGATTTTGAAAGATCAATCAGACTTTTGTGGCTGAATTGCTTCTTCTGTATTTAATAACATGCAACCATAGGTGCTTTAATAGTACATGAGAATCACAGGTATGTGTTATGGAGTCTGCTCTCCATTAATAAAGATGTCATTTGCTTACTGACTTGCCTATAAATTTCAGAAATATCTATAAGGGGTGTGGTAAAGCCAAAAAACTAAGGAATTTTGCTGGAAACAGAATCCTTGTGTCTTTTCCCAATACGGACATATTTAAAAAGAAAAAACAAACAAAACAAAAAAAACCAAAAAACAAATAAACAAAGAACCCACCAAAAAAACAGTTGCATAGCTTACAACTGAATGTTTGTGTCACGGACACAATGGTACCACAAACCACAAATAATAATCCTAGAGAATAAGGGAGGATAATAATACTTTCTATGCATTTCTTTCTGCTTTCTTTTTGAAGGCTGATGTCATCATTATGAATTGTCAGTTCCTGGGATCACTGTTAACACTCTGGTGGTTTTGTTAGGAAGATAATTCATGTAGTGGCAGAAGCTAATTGTTCTTTGGATTTGTCCTTCATGGTAGAATTTTATGAATAAGTTTGTAAGTGAATTTGAATCTTATCTGAGTCACTTGGGTTTGTGCCCTCGTGTTGCTAGCTTTATTCCCAGTTTAAAACCATACATCTAATAAAAGTCCCTGCTTCCAGAATTATCTTAGAGGCACTAAAAAAACCAATTGACACTGTAAAATGGAGAAGTAAAAGTACAGTAGGGGCAGCCTTAGGTTTCAGAATGCTTTCATTGTATTATTGTCAGTTTTTCCAAAAGCTTCAGTAGCCTCTGGTGACCTGCTTGCAAACAGTTCCATTAGAAAGAATAATAGGTGAGGCCATTCTTTGTCAGTTCTCTTTCAACATGAGCTTAGGAAAATAGAAAAAGAAAAGCAAGGAGAATTATAAAGGAATATTACCGATAGGCAATAGTGTAATTATTAGATGGAGATGGTGCTGTTTTTAATTCTGCTTTTCCTGCAGTTGTCTTCAATCCCAACAGCTTCACTTTCAGCAGGATCCAAACCTCATGCTATTCAACAGTTTTCCCTTTAGTATACGAGGTAATTTACCATTTCAGTTGGCCTTGCAGTGACTGAAACATTTAGGGGATTTGTGCAGTGACAGAAATAGATAAGATGTTTGAAGCAAATGGCTTCACTCTGTTTAGGAGAATCTCCATGGAATTTAAGAGGATGCACTGATGTAATACAATTGGTTTTATTAAAATTCTTTCTGAATAACATCTAGGGTAAAACTATAACCTACTCCCACTACAAGGTCCTCCCCATCTCCTAACTAACCCTCCCCCATAATATCCTTTCTGAATGAATTAGAAATCTGTCTAGAGATGTAAATAATATGAAATATTTTGAAAATCTATTTATTGTTTATATATAGTTGTTTATAGCTGTGAAAATCACTAACATCCAGGTCTTACAGTATAAGATAAAGCTTGAGGCACCTTCATACAATGGTAGTATTAATTATGTTGGAAAAGACCTTTAAGATCATTGAGTGCAACTCTTAACCCAGCACTGCCAAGTCAGTCACTAAACCATGTTTCCTAAGTGCCATGGCTGCCATTGCTTTAAAAAAATGTCATAAGTAGCAGATCATCTGCTTGTTTTTATGTTATTTCTATGTTGCTTAATCACAGTATACAAATGTATACAAAGTAAGAATACTGACACACTACGTAGCACCGTGACCGGGCACATCTATGTCCATGTGCAATTGTAAATAAGAATGTGTCTGCATTCACTGATATGGAACTAGTTTGCCCACACACACTGGTAAAAAATTGCAATTACGGATGCATTTTAAAGCACTCAAAAAGCTAAGAAATACCAAAACGCAAATGCTGCTGGAGCAAACTTAATTTGGTTTCTTCGTGTATCTTTACTGCAAAGGAAGGCACTTGGGAACTTCTCCACCCAATGTTTTTGTGGCAAAAATCCAGTCTATCAAAACCAAGGCACTCATCTACACATTCCAGTTTTGGCAAAACTTTTTTAAAATCCAAACTGGAATCTTTATAATTAGAAATTCAATTTAGGATTCAGTTCTATAAACCTGGCTTGTGCTAGAAGAAGCCCTATATAAGAGACGTCTAGGTGATTTCCCAGGTCTGGCCATTATTTTGTTTCCCTATATTTCCTGGTTTTCTGACTTGAGGCTGTAAGGCTATGATGGAGAAATGCAGAATGCTCACAGCTGCAGTTGTAATTAGCAGAAAGTGAGCTTTGAAAATATAATGCTAAATAGTCATAAAAAACAGGTTGAAGACATTTGAAACTGCTTACCAACTTTGAATGTCTCTGCCTCGTTTCTTAAGATGTGTAATGATTCATCAACATTTGTGCATCACATTCTCATTTATTATCACAGAACTGCCATGGTAAACACCACAGAAAAGCCCTTGAGGAAATTTTATGTGGGTTTTTTTCAGAGTAGGTTTGGATAGTGTTAAATGAATAATGCATTAGGCAGCAGTGTATTGAACAAGGAAAGAATTAAATATTAAAAACTTACAGGGCACTGTCCTTCCTAAGTAATTGAAAGAGGTAGAGGTCTTGTAAGTAAAAACTTCTATGCGACTGTATCACTGTACATTATGACAACACGTATGTACCACAAAGGTTCAACTAAGGTTGCGCAGGGAGCCTTAACGCTGGGACTTCCAAAATCCTGAACACTTAACATTGTTGTCTTTTAGAAGAACAGTATTAAGGTGGGCTTTTTAGGTATAATACATATATAATCTATAGAGAAAAAATATGACAAATGTTTGACAGAAAGGTTTTTTTTTTGTTATTTCTAAATATTAATTAGGAACTTCATTTCATTAATACGCTTATTAAAGTTAAGTACATTAATCTGTTCTGGAGTTGGAGAAACAATAATTTTTCAATTAGTATATTTTCAAGGTCTCCAATCAAACTGAGATAAGATCTTTCTTGTACATAAGCATAGTCCTTACCTAGCTCCAGTGCCTCTCTATTACCTGCTTACTGAAAATTTTCACCAGCTCTGGCTTTCTTTGAATGTACAAAACTGCAGTGGAATTCACGGTTGAGGTGGGGACAGATGAGAAAGAGGTGAGGGCATTTAAGATATTGAAAGTTCCTTTTAAATTGCGGAATCAGTGACTCAGTCTCTCAAGTCTGACACCTGTCTGAGAATATCACATCACTGCTGAGTTACAGACATACATGTAGCACTGTGGGGAACCTCAGGATCTACAACCAATTTTTTTATGTTTGTGAAACTGGGCATTCTCTCTTTTTCTTCTGACTGAAATATAAATATTTCCCTTCCTGTCAGTAATGATAAATCAGACACTAAGTTTAACCCTTTGGTTCTGTGATGAGACAGGACAAAAGAAAAAAAAACACATAAATTGTCCTCTTCTGAATAGTAAAATCCACTTGGCACTGCAACAAAAATATTTTCTTTTTTCAAAGTATACAGCCTGAGATTCATTTGAAGTCCTAGAAATGGAGCTCCTGGACAGCCCATGTAGATATTTCTTCTGCAGTATGCCCAGGCCCTGTCAACCAGTGGATCAAAAAACTGAAGACCAGGACTTTTCTCAAAGAGCACAGGTTAATGCCAGCAACCCCAGACTACTATTTCTTCTTCTATTTTAGAAGAAACACCTGCCAGAAGATGGGAAACCAGACACTTAGAGGGGAATGGAAAGAGAAGTGGAATAGAAATGGTTACAAGAAGTATTACTTCCAGTACTACAGGAAAAATTCTCCTGAGCAAATGGTTATTTTCATGAAACTGCTATCACAGGCTATGAAATGCCCGTCACCTAAAATAAACATGTTTAAGAATTAGTTGTCTTTATTCAGTGGAGATTCATTATAGGAGATGAACAGGGATTTCTTTGTCTTCTGTGATGGTGTAGGTTATACATTACGCTCTCTGCTATGTCCCTGAGAAAGTTGCTTAGTACTCTGTGCAGTACTTACAGGGAAAGGGAACGCAACTGTTATCACTTGGGCCACCCCCTTGGGGGATGTTGTGATGATAACTTTCCTGTTTAAATTTGGGAAATACATAGTGTACAGATGAATGGACTCCATTGTCTTTGAAGTTTCCTATGTGAGTCACAGTGAAGATCTTACATAATTACATCAACATTACAGGGACAGGAATCAGCATGCAAACAGGTCATGGGCAGACATATAGTTATATGATTCTATCAGCTATATGAGTGAAAATTAGCTCCCCTTCCATACAGCTTGCTAGGCTTTCTGTAACTAACTTACAAAAGTCAGTGATAATATCTAAATATGTTTTCAGAACTTAGAAAAATCTCACCAGGAAAATAAATCAGTGTAAAAACCTTATAGAAAATATCCTGAAAGCCAGTATTAGTAATTCATTTAACATCAAACCTGACTAGCATGCATACTCGGGGGGGGGAAGGGGAGGGGCAGCCTACAGAGAAGCTTAAGCCAAATATTCTAGCAAGAGCACCTTCCTGTCATTGCTCAGACAACTTGCATTGGCTCACAACCTCGTTTTCTCATATCCAGCCTAATGTAGGCACATTAAACAGACAGTGGTGAGAGGTTGCAGAGTGACTGGGATGTCAAGAGATATTTAGAAAGAGCTTGCTAAAGGTACAGGGGTATTAATATCTCCAACAGAGCTTGTTTAATGAACACCAATGCTATGAAGAATCTGAGCAAACTCAGATTGCGCTCCACCCTTTCACTCCTGGCTAACCTGAAAATTAGATGACTGTTAAATGTTACTGATGGAAAAACAGAACTTCCTTTAGATTGGCTAGAGTTTGAGGGGGAATGCAAAATTTTTTGTAACCGTCAGACTGTTTCTGAAGCCTGTTGCTCTCTCTCACCCTGAGCATTTCTTCTCATGAAGGGTAAGAATGAGGGGCAGAGGGAAGGAAGTCTTGCAGAACAACCTGAGAACAAGTTTCAACACTGACCACTGCTTGCTAGTCCTTTTATTTATTGCTGTTCTCTCTTTTTTTTTTTTTAATTATTAAAGGAACTCCAAGTCTTTCCCTGTGCTAAAGGATATTGAGTTTTGTGATGGGCAACTGGAATGTATAATAAATTAAGAGTTTTTCAAAATCAATTTCTGATTTTCTGTGGCTTCTCTCAAAGTGCAAGCAAAATGACAAAGAACAAAGTAGTAAGTCCATATGCATTCTTGTTTTATCTTATAAGATGATTATCAATAAGTAACAGAGGAATTTAAATTTCATTTCTTCATGTCAGAGACCAGACAGATTTTCAAAGTGCAGTCAAGTTCCTGTTCTAGAATTACTTCTAACTTTACCCAGCATAATTGGGGTTGCCTCTGCTGCAGAAATAGCATGAATAGAATTTGTAAGTTGGAGTGGCTAGAGTCAGCATCCCCCAAAATGGTCTACTTTCCAAAACTGTGGAGCAGTCAGCAGCCCTAATTGGAGCCTATGGGAACTGTTGGATGTTCAGCACATTTGAAAAATCAGGTTAGTTATGTAAGCAACTAACTGTTGTTGTAAGAACCCAACTTCAGCACCTAGTTTTATTAGAGATCAATGTCACTTTGCACAGAAACCTTTCAAAACTGGACGTCTGGCTTGCACTAACTGCTGACCTGAGTTGAGGTGCTGGCGGCTGTTTCCTTCAAAGGAAACTCCCTCCAGCAGGCTGGAGTTCATCTCATTTACTTTTTCAAGATGTCTCAGAAAGGTGTGCAATACGCAGCTGTGAGTTTGCAGCTGCCCTCCGTGATTCAGAGGCACTGGCTCTGCCAGACTGTTGTGACCACCCTGAGAGCTGCCCACTCCTTGGCCACCTCCCTGTACCCCACTGGCTGCCTTTAGAGGCCAGAGACCACCAGATGCCACTCCGGAGTCCCTCTGAACCTCCAACAGGAGAGAGTGGACACTTCAAAGTGATTGCCCCATTTTAATAGTACTCCTGGAAATTCTAAGTCTTTATCAGCTTTCTTCTCTTCCCGTTGGAAAAGAAAAATAAAACAAAACCAAACAAAACCCAAACCAAACTAAAAACCCAAAACAACTCCCACCAAAAATAATAAAAAAACAACCAAACAAAAAACCCAACGAACCAAACAAAAAACCACACACATACACCAACAAACCCCAAATAAGAAAAAGAAAACAAGAAACCACCCTGTGGAAACACCTTCCTGAAAAAGACATCACTCTCGATTCAAAGACCATCCCCTTTATGTCAGCAGGGATCAGCTTCCAGCCCTGCATGGCATGCTGCTTGCTGAAGGGCCTGAAGCAAGTATAGGACAAAGAGTGCCATGAACTATTTTAGGGCTAAAATGAACTTTGTGTAGTAAACATGGGGAGGCTTAAGTTCATTTAGTACCTAAGAGTGTAAGTTTGCAGTTCTTGTAAATGCCTATTGCACAACAGGCTCAGAACAACTGTCATCCTGAAGTAATAGATATTCCCCAATATTGTGAAACATAAATAGGTATCTTAGTCTGACTTTCCACATCAGCAAGGATCAGTGCAGAGTGTTTTCCTCTTTGTTCTTATGTTTAAAATAGTACACAATAAATGTAAGCAAGTTTCTTAACTCCTGGGTAGGGTCTGGTTTCCTAACTCCTGGTGCTGGGCCAAGCTCTAATCTTGGGCACACAGCATACGTAAACATGTATCTCAGCAGACATTTCCAGATACATGGTGCTACTCACAATTCACCCAAGATTACAATCTGACCTATGAAGAATATTCTGGACATGGAAGATACAGAACAAACAAATTGTGCAAAGGAAAAGAGGTAGCAGTGGTGTTCCTCAGGCTGTAAGCCCCGAGTGCTACTCACAATAACAGGCCCTGAGTGATGATTGGCAATTTTCAGAAATAGTGTCTTTATGAAGATGTGCTGGTATTATGAAATATTTGCATCCCTTTTATTACAGCATCCCCACAACCTTCAGAAAGTAGGGCAAGCTGACGGGCAGCATTCAAAGAAAAGCCGCTCTGGGTGTAACATCAACACCATCACTTTAAATTACAGAATTAGCTGTCTTTGTTTAACTTAATATAGCAGGGGCTGGGAATAGCTGCTTGATTGTCAGGCCCACAGATGCAAGTCACAGGATGACAAGGTGCTTCATATGCCAGGTCCCTGAGGAAGAGTGAGAGATGTCTGCAACTCTGGTGCAAATGTTGGCATAAGAAGTACACCAACAAGACCCAGTGATCTTTCTGCCAAAGGGAGCACTGGATCAGCTCACTGAACCAGCACAGGGGCTAATCCACCATCTGTCTGAGCTGTTCACTGGCCAGCCTGGCAGGTCCTTAGAGCAAGATGGGATATGAGCAAGAGCACCTAAAAAACTGGGAGGGGGGGGGAGAACAAGGAGCAGGAGCTCATTTGAAGTAATCTTCTAGTTGCATTCAGCTGGCTATGATGTGAAACTGCACACTGAGCAAAGGATGTGTACATGTGGAGCCAAATATGCTCCCTGTTTCTCCTGCATGAACCCCTTCCCACTGGAGAGGCACAGTCTTCTCCATTGGTGGGAACACTGCACCTTTCTAATGTAGATCCCATGTTTTTATTAGAATATTATTTCTAATTGTATAAGATTGTTATAGCTATTATTAGACACTCAAAGAGGCATTGCATTTGCAGTGCTGTATTGTAACTCAGTAGACTAATATATCAGCATGGAAAAAGGGAGGCAGTAAATTACATAGGGTTTGTACAGTGAGCTCTACAGGTTGAATCACACTTGTTGATGTTTTGATAGAAAATACCTTGCAGTTGACAAGCTGCAGTAAAAGTACAAGTTGGTTCCTGTGGCTTATGGGTACTTGTTGGTAAGAAATTGTCCTCCTTTAATGTCTTAAAATTTTAAGGTGCAGGAGTTAAAATCTGGTATTTCATCACTGTTCACCTTTTTTCTTTCCCATCCCAAAACTCAGCCTCACCCAGTTAGTTTTATTGACTGTTTTAAAGTGTTGCAATGTGTTCTTCACAGAAGAGTTGTGTGTGCACTTTGTACACAGGAATGAAGACAGAAATGTGTGGGTTTGCTTTCTGCTAATACAGACATAAGCCTACTCCCCCTTCCTTTACTCCTTATATACTGTCATTGGGAGATGACGCAGAAGTGCATCACCACAGAATTATTGTGACTTGTCAGGACAGGCATTGCCTCTAGCTTTGTTTAATGTCTGGACTACAACTGAAACGAGACTTTTTAAAAGCTGCCATACTGATCCTAGCTAGCAAATATTACTGGGACTCAAAGTTACAGATAGAAAGCTGGCAAGGAAAATCATTCACCTACTCAGTATCAAAGAGTTGTGCCTGTGCCAGGAGCAGTGAGACAGTGCCAGAGACAATGTGTTGCAGTAAACATCACACATTACCTTTCTGGACCAAATTCAGCCTTTGGTGTAAGTGAAGGCAGTTCCACGAACCCTTTTAGTGCTGTGCTTACCTCTTTACACTCATGTGGCCCACAACTATATGTTTAAATTACATTAAGTGCTTAAGAGGAATTTGCTTAAACTGTTGCAAACAAAGGAAATACAGTTCTAGGGCCAATGGTATATTGTTGGGGCTTGGGTGTTAAGGGAGAAAACATTGACAGAAAGGTCAGAGCAACACACACAGGAATGAGGCCCTTTTCCAGGCAAGGACTCCCACAAGTGCCAGGTTATGGGGAAAAGCTCCTTGTTCCTCTCAGCTGATGTTTCCTTTGCCAACAGGACTCAGAAGGGAGAACGTATGGAGCTACTCAAAGTATGTTGCCAAGCGTGAGTGACCCCTAGCCTCACTCCTCCCCAAACAGCTGCTCTCACCCTTGCTACCTGCAGTCTGGTGGGCTACAGGCTCTTCCCTGTAGCTTTGTGCTGCTGCATGATGCCACTGCCCTCAGTGTTATTTAATTTCAGCTTTATTTTGTACCACAGCTTTTTACCTATAAATGTGGTTTTCTCAAACCAGATAAAAGCATTATTATGGAAAATAATGTGGTAAGCCAGTGGGGCTGCAAACTGGTTAAACCTGAATATATACTGTTCTGTAACGAATATTGCTGATATGTGGGCAATAACCCAGAATAATTTCATTAATTAGTTATATGCCAGTAGCTGTTTTTAAAGGGCACACTATTTACAAGGTAGGCAGTTGAATATGTAATTACATGCTAAGGATGTGTACTATTTTACTGTCATGCACTCCGTGGAAGCAAGACAAAATGTACATTATAAAAGCATGCGATTCAATTTACATCACAGCTAAGACATTTTTGGAGTCTCTTAGCATTAAGACACATGTTTTTTGTTCAAAGCTTCTCGTATATTCAGTCTAATAACCATTTTTTCTGTATTTTCCATTCTAATTTATAAGAAGGCCATTTGACATGGTAAACAAAACTGCATGTATTTGCTGCTCATATATGAATTCACTATAAAGCATATGAGAAAAAAAGAATTACTTTAAAACTGTAGAAATATTTTGTGCTGCTGTAGCTGTTGGTGTTGTAAGACATGTTTGTTTATTGCAGATTGTCACTACTTATCACAGTTGAGATTGTTTTGATGACCTTATGGTGAATTTCTATTAAAACAGGTTCGACCTTGAATCTTATGGGGTTTGAATATTTGTTTGTGGGATAATTACAATATTCTTTCAATATTTACTTTGCCTACATCTTTAATCTACGCTCGCTGTCCTAACTCTCTTGTAAGTATAGTCTTGGCCTGGGAATACTATACAGTAGCTATACTGAAGTAACTGTCTGACAGCTTTTTGTTAAGATTATGTATTGTAGTTTGATGACTGCACTGAGAGCTAATGGGAGCACTGGAGCTGGAACTGCTAATACAATCCTGAGCACACCTTATGCATGTATTTGCACAGCAAGTGCCAAAATGTGTTGTTATTGGCCTTTCAAATTAATGAAGAGCCAGATGAAGGAACACAGATGAAGGAACACAGTGAAAATTAACACAGCAAAGGCAAAAGTATTAAACAAGATGAAGAATACTGCTTAAGACCTAGGCTTTGTGGGACGTTTCTAGAGAGTTTCAAAGGGAGAAACTGAGGCAGCAGACAGTCTCTGCACTAGCTGAAGAAAATCTCTGCTGCATTTGTCTTGTTTTAGTTTGTTATTCCAGGGAATGTGTTGTAAGACATTCAGTTCATGCAGACTGCAATAATTTGTACTGGGATGTTATCATCACTCTCATATCCTCCCAGACAAGCTTCCTATCTAGGTCAGACTGTGATGCTCTTGCTCACTGAGGAGTGTATCAATGCCTGGTCCCTCATCAAACCTGATAAAGGTTGTGGACCCTATATGACATTCACATTTTAGTACTGTGTCCTAACTCTGCCGCAAGAGGTGCTCAGTCACTCACTTTTTGCTGACAGAGGGCTGTTCCCATACTTTCTCTAACCTTAGGAGAAAGTGTAATGAGACACAAGCCAAGAAACTTCATCTTTTAAAGGCAACTTTTGTTCCCATGCATTTCATGATCTTGCCAGTCAATGAATCCTGCTCCAAACCAGGAAACCAACAATGGTTCATCTATTTTACAGTTAGATTACAGAAGGGACTTAAATAGTTATTTCTCAAGCATTCTAGGCTTCATTGTCCCCTGCTTGGCCATGCTGCCTCTCAGAGCAAGGAGCCAAGCTCATGATGCAGGATAAGTCTTTATCCTTGAGCTGATTAGGTGATGCATTGTAGCTTCTTATATGGCTCCATTTTAATGTGCATGATCTTTTATCTCAAGTGATGAGATCTGTGGATTGAAGAAAATTATTCTGAATTTAGCTTCCTGTGGTCAACCCAAATCTGAAAGGATCTCTGACTGCTAACTACTTACAATCTCCTCTTGGAGTAAGGGAAGAACCCAGGAAATACTGAAATCCAGCTTTTACATTCCCAAACAGTGTTGTACTCCAAAGGCTGCTCTCCACCAGATAACCGCATGACTTTCTCCACCAATTCCTCTGCAGGCAGAGTACAAGAGGACTGTGCAACACCTTCTTATATTGCCACTGAAAGAAAAAAGCGTAAATGTCATCATCATGACATATACCCCACTGATGTAAATATTACATTAGAGAAGTGAGTTTGCACATACAGTCTACTGATGTTGATATCTGTGTTGATGAGAGCTGACTTTTTAGGAATTGGGTGGGGTAGAGCAACAGAAATAATGCATGCCTGCATACTAGTGGCTCCCAAATCTCAGCCATCACTTCCACAGAGGTAGCTTCCCAGGAACCCCTCATAACTCTTTTGTGAAGGTTACTAGCATTCTGTTAGAAGACTAAATGCCTGGGACCACTGTTGATTATAATCTTTTGACTGAAGTTTACCAGCATAAATCTCACCTGGCTCTGTAGAGTTAAACCTGCTCACATGTAATTGATGATTTTTGGCTGCTATAAGGCACAAGATTTTGGGGTATGATGGGAGATGCAAGGACTCTCAGTTGCAGACCCTAGATATAAATTCCTTATCATCATTTTTAGTTACTAGAAGATGTAATATAGGTCTGTCAGTCATAGGGAAGGAACTAAAGAACATGAGTCGCTGTAAAAACCTTCACCAGTTTTTACATTCTCAGTAGTTAAGCTGACGGTTTTGTGCACCAAGGCTTCTCTCCACCCCCACAGAACTAGGGCAGCCTTTCAAAAAGGGAGTTGGTTAGATGCAAATTAGATGCAAATACCTAATAAGCTTGTTAAATAATTGGCATAGCATATCATATGTGATGCAGCATCAAACTTGGCAGCTACAATCGTTCCTACTGTACTGCTAGTACTTCACTGATGTTAAACAGGTTTGTACCACCTGAGGATCTGGCCCACATAGCCTATGCAATTTTCTGGATAAGCTACTGCTCCTTGTTGTACTTAATCATTAATAAATACAGGTCAGATTTATATTGTATGTATATCCTGAATTTATCAGATGATCCTTTTCATTCTGCCATCACTTTGAACAGTCCATTAAAACACTCATTGCAAATGACTGCATGCTGGAATCAGAGCTGATCACGAAATGCTGGCATTTCGTTTTCCTGATAAAGAATAGAGGAAATAACATAAACAAGTATGCTTGATTGCTTTCCCACCCCCGTTCATCCTTTTCTGAATCATGTTGGATTAACAACACAATTGAGACAAAGATGCTGAATTTTATTAGCATTGCTTGCTCACTGATGTCATTATTAAATGCTTGGGTATAGTACACATTATTCCTGTACCATTCCTCAAAAAATAAGCAAAAGCTAAATTGTTTTGTGGCATACCAAACCCAATGCTGACTTTATGCAGCAGATGTTCATGTAGCCACGCATGTAGATGATTTCATAGATGGGGCAACTGTGCTCACCAATCACATATATTGCTTTTTTTTTTTCTCAAGCACTGAATCATCATCTCTCCTTAACTCGTTGTTTTTTTTTTTTTTTTTAATGGAGAAAGTAGAGCACTGTGCAAACAGTCATGACCTTTCCAGTCTTTAACCAACATTTTTTTAGTGCCCCAATTCCAGGCTGACCTCCTTTTCAGAGCTATCTTTGGAACTCAAATAATACCATGAAAATACATTTGTCAGCTTCATGATGACTGCCTTAATGGTGATGTTCTTTCACTGCTTATTTTCCCCCTGCTGTTTGTATTATGGCAGTTTTATTTTTATGAACACCGAAAATTATCCAAGAAAATCCAATTTATTTCCTTAAATTTACCTATATTTTGAAGTAATTTCTGAGAGCTGCACTTTGTGTGTGCTTAAAACTAGAGAACTTGCAAGACTACTTGAAGCTTTTGTCTGGTCTAAGGAAGAGAGTAGGAGTTACTTGCTTTGCTTTGTTACTTGCAGCTTCAACAGCTCTGTGCATCTGATCTAGCTGCAGAACTATTACTAATACCACACGGTTCACAAAAAATAACCATCAGCAATATAGCTACATTTAAGAAACACAGACATCTAGAAATACTAAACAGCATGCGGTGTGAAGGTCAAAACCACTAGCATGCTCCTTGTTGTGGAGATGGGAGAACAGAGAGTTGGGCATGCTGTAACACTGTGCTATCACAAACCAAAATTTTACAGAATGTTTTCAAATTTCAAGTCTCACCTCTGTCATCTCATAGTGCTTTCCCCCACTACAGTTGAAACAGTGGCATATAGAAACAGCAGTTTGTCATTGCAGGGGGGTCCTGAATCATGCATGCCATTACATCAGTGTCCTCCCACTGAAACGGACTCTAGAATATTGCTCACCAGCACACTTGAGGAAAATACACTTCACTTAAGCAGGCTGCATACATTCAAAGCTCCTCTGTATAGGTATCAACTATTTTGCAAGTTTGCTGGAGGCCAACTAGAACCAGTGAAATTGGTGCATATATGATGGTCTAAGCAAGCCTTGATTTGGGTAAGGTGTGTCATCTGTGCAGCCAGATGTAGAGATCTCTTTCTACCCTCCCAGCTGTTTCTTGACTCCACCTTCTTGCCTATTTTTCTTTTCATCATGTTACTGCTTTTCAGTTCTTTCAACAATCTAATTAGACCCTTTGATTGAATTTCTATCAAACCCAGAACTTTTGCAATTCAAAAGAAAGGTTTTTAATATAAAACCAGTGTAATAATCCTTATTTTTCAAATACTTAGCTGAGGGTGAGGAAGAAAGATGACTGGATAAGTGAAGAAGCTGAGCAAGCTGATGAATTAGCAAAATGGAGAGAGTAGCATAAGCGGCCCTTCAGGATTCAATAGCTCCAGCCCAGTGGGGAGGACCACATACAGACTTTTCCTAACTGAGCCTCTCCTTGCAGCACTTACTGCCTGGAATGTGCGTTATTAAAAAATAAAGCCATGCTGAGGCTGCTGCTTGGTGGCATCCCATCTTGCTGGGTGCCTGATATCCCACATCCCAGCCACAGTGTGGCACTGGGCAGGAATACATTTAATCCCAGCACACCACTCAGACTCTGTATCCACCTCAGGCTCCAGAAAATAAAAATCTTCTGGCTAGCTTTACTTTCACATGCCAAACAGTGTGGGCATCCTCATAAAATTGTGCCCAGCACAATGCTGAGCTTTGTCAGTGCAGCAGCAGCTCCAATACTGGCAGTAAGAGCAGCGAGATGCTTTGAAAGTAAATCCTGTATGATTTTAGGAAACATATGCCAGTCTTTGACAAAAAGGAACCTTTCTCTTGGAGGCTTTTTGCCTGTATTGTCCATTTGTGTTGCTGCAGCTTCAGCAAAAAACACAGACAGCTGGTAATGACCTTATTTCCTTAAGCATGTTGCAGAAGGAAATAGAAACTGTTGGTATCTGTCCACAGGTGTTGATACTTAAACAGAGACCAGAAATGGAAATATGCACCTGATACTACTCTGGAGAGCAAATAAAATTTTTAAAAGAGTCTTAAACCCACCTTATTTAAAAGTATGCATGTACTGTACAAAGGGACAGGATGTAGAAATTTGTCAGACAAAGGATCTGCCAGCGAATGCATGTTGCTGGCCCTGGGTTCTATGGAGGTTTTCCTAGCTGTAAGTCAGCTAATCTGCTTCATTCCTTAAGTCAAGGACTGACTTGTGTCTTCCAGATATTGCAAAGTTTGATGTGAACCTGACAGGAAGCTCGATACTAGTGAGTCTCTTCAACCTGGAGCAGCATACAGATATTTATATGATGACTGGATAAGTTTCACGCCTCTTCACAGTCCATTTCCCTGAAAGCCCTGCTAGTGAGCCATAACAATAACCATAGACAGATAAACTTCAAGTGTATCAAAAATATGATCAGGCATTGAATTTGTGGTGAGGGATATCAGACACAGAAAGATGGAAATTTGCTTCACTTGCTTCCTAAGAAGAAAGTAAGTACAAACACCAAATTGGCTCCATTCCAAAGTCCACCTGCCGTAAGAACAACAACTTACTAGCAGCAAGGTAACAGTAATCAAGGACTATTTTATGGCTGCCCAACCCACAGACCATCTGTTCTAATGAGCCCATAATAAAAGCCTTGGTGCTTCACAATGGGAAACTAGAGCTCCTTCTGCTTGGCTGTGAAACACCTACCCCCTCAGTCCATAGCCAGCAGTGAACACACAATATTTTCAGCTGGGAGAGGCTTAACCCTATGTGCAGAGTGGGTGCATTTCAAACAGTAGAGGAAGTAGCATTCTAGCTTTGCTAGAAGCCTGCATCTTGCAAAATTCAGAGGAGTAGAAAACACACTGCTGCTGCAGTCAAAATAATAAAACTGGCAGTATAATACAGGCACAATGTGTCTAAAGGTATGCAGAGTGCAGCTAGAACCCCATCCTATCTACACAGAGTTATTTTTCATGGGGTTTATTTGACCATGATCTACAGATAAGTGTGCAAATCTAAGAAAAATTATTTTTGATTATTTTTGATCTTTAGCTATGAGGCATCCTTGGAGTTAAACCTTGATATGTACTGTGATACAGAGGAGCTTGCCCTCATTCCTTTCAGTGAGAAGGTGAGGTCGTTACTCTGCAGAAGCCAGGAGTTAAATAAAAACTACTGAAAGCATGAGAGGTATTCTGCCACTCTCAGAGAGGGTGACTGTGCACCAAATAGCACATTCTTGGATAACAGGTGATGAGTCAGTCACTGGGGTACCTGGGCATACCCTTGTCAGAAAGGCTTGCACATTCTGTAAAAAGGAAGTTTTCTCTAACGTGTACTCCTAAGACACCAATTTCTGCAAAGAGGAACATAAGACTCTCTTTATTTCTTGCTGCTGCATCCTGCGTAAAATAAGGTCCAGAAAAAAGACTGCACATGAACAGTGAGTTAAATATTTTCTTGGTTGGTAGAGTCAGTCAGGGCACAAGTGTTGACACTGGTGGTTTGTTTTGTTTGTTGCAGAAACTCGTTGTGCAAGAAACATTTGGTTTTTATTGATGAAAATAGATTTATTTTTATTTGTTGCAAATAGAGAAAGAAGAAAGGAGATTGAAGAGAATGTGAGGAAAAATGCTTTTAAGTTTTTGTTAATCTTCAAGTTGAAATAGGATAATAATGCAACACATGGTATTTCTAAATCCAGTGATACAGATTATTACTGGAGTGTTTATGTTTTGGGTTTGGGTTTCTTGGTTTTTTTTTGTTTTTTGTTTTTTTTTCAGAATTACTATGGCTAATTCTTTTCAAATTACAGAAGGATATGGGCAGGATTGGAATAAACTGGTTGAGTTTTAATTATGAAGAACAGCTGTGAGGATATATAAAGAATATTCCAGTTTCTCAGTTATACTGAGAAAATTTAACTGAAAACTGGATTATTGTGTCCCATCATCTGAGGTCAGGTTGTACATTAAGCATTTGAAGTCCTTTCTTTCCCACTGTTTGGTGGCATATCATTCTCCTGTACTGCATGTTTGATATTTTTACTCCAGGCTCTTTCTGGACTCTGAACACTGGAGTGGTTCTCATGGTCAAGCTCTCTGCCTCCTATACCTTGCCCAAAGTAGTGGCATTAGTCAATCTTATTTAGCCCAGCCCCATTAATGTGCATGCAGTTAGCTTCTGGCATCTTTACTGACTTCTATAACTTGTGTTTACTTATGTTCCTCTTATGCTGGCTTCCTTGTTTTACTACAATCGATTTGCTACTTCCTCTAATTTGTTTTCTCCTTTTTCTTTTTCTTCTTTTTCTTTTTTCTTTTTCTTTTTCTTTTTCTTTTTCTTTTTCTTTTTCTTTTTCTTTTTCTTTTTCTTTTTCTTTTTCTTTTTCTTTTTCTTTTCTATTTTCTTTTGAATACTAGACCTTGGCCAAGCCAACTCTGTTCAAGAGTTTCAGCCTCCTTTTCCCGTTGGATTCCCGATCCAGGCCATCAACCTACTGATCATAATAGTCCATAGGATGTTTTCTTCAAAGTATGTTTCCGTTTTAGCCAGAATCTGCATATTGATAGAGAAACCAGTCTTTACACTCCTCATAGTTTATCATATCCCTAGCCACCTTTTGCTACTACCATTAGCCAATAAATTCTAGTTTGAACTTCTCCATTAATGCTAAATATCAAGCATAATGTCGTCTTTAGCCTTTTGCTAAACTAAACTTCTTTTATTCAAGTTTTCAGAATCAGCTACTCTTTTGATTTTAACATGCAGGTGTGTTTCAAGATGTTGATACTACACAGTTCCATTTCTTCCATTTTAAACTTCCAGTTACCACTATTGACTGTCATATATAGTAGAGACAAATTTTATATTGCCATAAAATGTTTTTTCCATCAATCTGTGAGTAAAAAAAAAAAAAGGTTTTGAGCTTGGAGAGTTCATTACATATTTTAAAAGTATGCATACAGATGTGTGATTTTTAAGAGAAAGGATTGTACATGGTATTATACAACAACATGTAGAAATTGAAAAGAAAGGTCAGAGCTAGCAACACTTGCACTACATATGGTAAGTTAGGTTTTTTCAGCAAGAGATTAGCAAGAGCTGCAGTGCAGAAAACAACAAAAACTAGAGACAGACAGAGAAAAATTACCCTTACACCAAAAAATCAGCCTTTGATGAAGTCAAACTCCAAGATAAACACTGAAGAACTAGGAACAAAATGTCCTCCGTTAAGTAGCCTCTGCGGAGAAGGTGAGAAAGCCTTGAGACTGATAGTCTTCAGAAACAGGAGCAACTCTCTATGTTAGAAAAGCCTTCTTATCATGAATGTTTCCTTTCAGATATATCTTTAGTTGCCAGACTAACTAATTCCCTTCAAAAAAGAGATATCTGACCTAAAAAAAAAAGCCTGAAAATCCTTGGTCATGCAATCCATTATGGATTTTGTCATTGCTATTGATGTTATCACTGAGTCACTCAGATATTATTGACAACTAGTTGGCCATAGATGACTGCAAGTATAGGAAATATTAATACCATCCAGTAAAACATTTCTGTTCCTTCTTCCTTCCAATCCCCCCTGCAGAAGGGCAATGTAATAGTGATGACTTTTTTGTCCATTTTTCTAGTCATGGCTAACACAATCCATGAAATAAAATCCAAAGTGGTAGAAATGGAAGCAAAAGAAAAAAGAAATGCATCACAACTGCTTAGCTAAGAGCTGTATTCTTATGCATTTCTGAGGTGGTCCAAACCCAAACCTTCAAATGTGAGCTTCCTCAGACCTCAGAAATACAAAATCCTGTATGTGAACATTTTGACTTCGCCCCTGTCTTAGACCCAGCCTACCTCATGATTCACAGAAAGTGCAGTAGAATCATTATATGCCCTACAATATCTTTAAAGAAAATAAATGAATCAGTTAAACGTAAACCAAAACCAAAACCAAGTGTGACAGGATTATACTCTTCTGGGTTTCCTGTGTGTCAAATACTGCTTTGAAACACAGGGCCTGAGAATAAGTTTAGTTGTCAGAGCAAACAGAACCTTGTTATTATTCTCAAAAATACAAGAATGAAAATGAATAACATTAGCTTTTAAAATGTGTACCAGACACACTGAGGGGGAAGGAGGGCAGGGAGTGGCAGTGAGGCAGGTTGGTACCATGAAGCAAGAACTTAGAAAGAAAAGCAAAGAATGGTAGGAGTTTCTTTTCTTTAATCTGCGTAATGTTGTTTTCCTAATTCAGCAGTTCTAGTGCCTGTAATTCATAATATTAAATTGTCAACTAAGAGCAGGTTTGTCTGAGATGAACAAATGTGAGCAATGCAATTCATATTTATGAATATTTGTGAGGTACGTTAATGCACAGGAAAGGCATTTTCTCTCTGTTTGCTCCAATATCTAAAATACTGCTCTAATATCAAACATCCCAGGCCTGGAGTTTTTGCCCATGTCACACCGTGCTTTTATACACAACAGACATGGTAGAGCTTAGCTCCCTGCAGGGGAGCAATTGACCTCTTGTCAGCACAAGCATTTTGAGTAGAAGGCAATGAAGGATCATTGCAATGGGATATGCTGTAAATGTGCAGCTTATCATTGAAAAAGATGGTCAGAAATCTTCCAGGGGAACATTTTATCCAGACTGAAATGTTGATTAATCAAAATCAGAACATTATGTAGGAATGTGCCTGTTTTAACAAATCTTCTGACAAAACACAGGCACGTTTCCAAACTTGCTTGCCAGGCAGGTTTCAGTCAAAAGCTTGCCCAGTTTCATGCCAGCTTGCCAACCCATCTCCTCAGCAGACTGTCCAGCAGTTTGTGGGGGAGAAAAAAATATCAGGCCTTCAGACTTCTGAGTGCTAGGACAGGCCATTGAGTTAAGTGCCTCTGTTGGGGGACCTTGGGCATGCAGGCTGTTCATCACAAAACTAGAATTGTTAGCAACCTTAAAGGCGGGCAAGACCAGAGCTACCTGCCCTGAGAAGAGCAAGAAAGATGTTTGTCTCAGAGTTCTGTAATGGGACCAGTAAATGAGGGGTAAGGAGGAGTCAGGCTGCATGAAGGACAGCAAAGCATCAATTTCCTTCTGCTCTGATTACTGCTGCAATTGACCCTATCCTCAGGGAGTTCCAATTTTGGATCCAATACCCATTAAGAAGGGGAGCAATAAATTGGTGCAATTACTGGAAGATCCCTATGAATTAAAGTGTCTGTGCACACAAGAAATGTTTTGACATTTTTTTCCCTCTAGATTCAGTTTAATTCCTTTCTGTGCTGGGGTGGGCAAAGATACAGAGCCCCTTTTTGTTATATGGTGTGCTTGTACTAAGTTCAGTTTACTGATGTGTACTACAGAGTGACTGCATACATGTGGATAGCAGACCAAGTTCTTTGCAGCAGAAAAGAACTCACCATGTGCCTGCTAGGCCCCACAGACCTGTGGCTGGCACAAGAACCATCCAGAGTATTAGTGACAATTCAAGCAAACTGTCCTAATCAGCCTTTTTTTTGTTTGTTTTTATGGGGCTGTTTGTTTAGTTTTTTTGTTTGTTTTTCCTCAAGAACAACTGAGAAACATAAAAAGGAATAGAGTATATATTGGGTGAGGCATTCTGGAAGAGATAGTCTATCTTGACTTGCAAATTTGAAGTCTCTTACTATCCTCTTCATCCTTTAAAGGATGTGATCTTCTCAACTAATGGAGGAGAACATGAAGGACATCCACAAAGGTTGGTGAGTAGCAGTAGGCTTCTGTCAATTCTCAGTCTATACAGCTCCTCATCACCTGCTGCTTCCTTGATCCCAATTTTTTTGTAGGAAAACAGTTCACAAACTGTGTGAGCATGTACCTATAGCCTGGTGTAAGAATGAATGCTGAGATCCTGTGGCTGATAAAATGATCTTGCTAAACACTTCTTTAAACATTCTTTTTTAGTAGGCTTTATTGTTTGCTTTCTGTTCTGTGAGGCAACAGCTTTTATTATAAGAATAATATCTGATGAACAGTAGAAAAAAATGGTAAGCTGGGCATTCACATGACAAGTGTTCCTGACCATTTTACTGCATTCCTGTTACTGGGCACTGGAATTAACTAACACCAGTTCAATCTCCATGAGTATTATTGACAGAAATCTAATCCAGCTTTTTGTTAGAGAATAATACATCAGTCTGGAAGGAATTGTCCATGCTTATTCTTCTGAGACTCTATGACATTAATTTATGGCTAATTAGCCCAAGCAGAGTTTAGCATAAGTATGTAAGGCAGGAGTATACCTGCACCACTTACCATTTATCTGACTTTTCATATCAAAATTGTCTTCCTAAACTCACATAGCTCAAGATGGTGTGTGTTGTGCTTTCTAGATATACACTTAGTTTAAAAGGGGAAAGGCTCATGTTTGAGAAGACTGTTTGTACCAAGGCAGTAACATTTTTCTTCTCACACATGTTTTGAACCAAACACAAGTAGAATCAAAATAAAATCATGGCTTTGTCCTTAGAACTTGTAGGGACTATGAAGAAAAATTCTAAGCTTATTTTCATGAATTGCATGCAGAACATTTGGGATTAGGCCTAGATAAAGAAACAACCTCTTAGTCTTTCCATGTTTGCTCGTTGTCAGAAAGTTTTGCTTCATTGATCCTTCGTTTTCTTCAGATTTTTCTCTGGGGATATTTGAGAGAATATTTACTTTATGGATCTTTTTGTACTCATCAGCAGCAGTGGAAGTCTGGTTTCCTTGACCTAATTCTGGAACTACTAACTCACTGCTCAGTAAGAAGTTCACAGCTAATATTTCACACCTCAACACAAACCAATGCAGCAACACCAGATTTTGCCCCTGGGAAAATCCCAATGCTCCACAACTCTGTCTTTCTCCCTTTCTGATGTCTCCTCTGCTTGAATATGAGGAAAGGCACCTCAAAAGCTAACTTAACAAATCGCAAGAAAATTTTTCTGTAGGATGTGTCATCATTAGCAAACACAAGGGACTGATTCTGCCAAGTTCTGGGTGGATTGCAAGGATGTGCATGCAGGAAGTAATAATGGGATGGTAGAGAAAAAACCTCCATCTCTTTAGTTTGTTGCCTCATTCCTTCTTGTTCTGCCACAGGTCAACTTTTAAAGTTGATTCAAAGAATTTCTCCAGTTGCTCTAAAATAAAAATATGTCACTGGAATACTGGTTGGTTAACAAAGCTAAGTAAACCTAGCCTTTCACTAATGCTACAGGAATTTTAAACCATTACTTGACTTAGTTCATTATTCCAAACCTTTGCCCAGGGTTTCAGGCAGCTCAACGTAAAAGCAGGATTACAGTTAAGTTTAATGTCTTCTTTTGGTACTATGATGTGTTAGCAGCAGCTCTGAAGATATAAATTAATTAATTTTTCTGTAGAGAAGATTCGTTTGAAGTGTTGCAGCCACATAGGTATAAGGAACACTAAAGCAGGATTTTCTTCCAGTTTCAGTTCAATTTCACAATATATTTTATCCGTGTCTATCTGTTCTAACACAGATTTGTATTGAATATTCTTGAGGGACTGGTGTTTATGCATGAAGAACAAGAGTATGGTAGTTGAAATAGATTAACACATTGTATTTCTGTCTCCTATCTAAGGGAAACACAGGCGCTGATAGTTAAGATACCTCTGAAATAATTTTGTTTAAAGACTGCTGAGCCTGAATGGCTTCATTTGACCACATAATCTCCAACCCTCCTCTCTTATTACACTCAAACATTTTTTTTCCATTTGACATCTGTTTCTTTCATGAAACATGACGAAAACTGCATATACATTATCGTGTAAGTCTCCATCACACTTATTTTTAGAGGACTACTATTGAGCTTGCTAGTAGGTAGCTTTTTGCATGTGCTGCCTTGTGAGGGGTGGTTTGGGACATGTGCGGACAAACATGTGAGGGTTGGAACTAGATTATCCTTAAGGTGTCTTCAAACCCAAACCATTCTATGAATCTATGATTCTAAATCCATGATGATTATTCATGTATTCTAGGTAACACAGGACATTCTTCAAGATAGGGTCCATCCAGCTCAATACATGAACTGTCCTGTAAGTAATGAAACACATTTCTTCTGTGGTGAATGTCCTGATAGCTACATTACAAAACGTAAACACACTTTTGCTCTTTGTATCTGCTCCAGTGACTGTTTTTCTGCATAGTGGGCCACTTTCTACTCAATCTCCTGGAAGTCAGTTTTAGAAATCTGCAGCTCAAATGTTAGCAAGTCACCCATGCAAAAGGCGTTTATAGCATCAGTGGCTGGTAGAGATTTCTCCAAATGTCTATCAGACAAGGCCCTGCTCTGGACTTGAGTAGTAGTGATCTCAGCTTCCCCCATCTTTAGGTCCCAGTCAGACTCATCAGTAAGAAAAATACCTTCCTGATGAATGCATGGAAGGAAAAGCTTTAGTCATCTCAGTATGCTGAGGGTGAAAAGGAATTATGGAAATGTTATTTCTAGTCCTCCAAGGTTATGAAGCAGCTGAGCAAAGAATTTCAGGAGCAAAAGTTTGAATTAATCCATCTGCCAGACTTTAAACTGTGAGTCCCTGAAACACTGACTGTTGGACAATGAGGATAATGCTTTTCAGTGATCCCTGCTAAAGGTGTTTTTCAGAGTCTCTACAGTCCTTGAGAGCAAAGGTCTAAGACTAAAAGTTATACTACATTCTCTCACAAGGTTATAATTAGCCTGCCCAGTGCTCGCACAGCTTTAATATAGAATAACCATAAAACAGTAGCACAGACATCCGCTGCACAGAGCAAAGGATTCTTCTTGTCTTTCTGCTAATCATTTCTGTGTGACAAATTTTTTATAGCTCTTCATGTTTTTAAGTTTACTAGTCAATTTTCACTTCAATAGAACACACTGCCAACTATTTTGCAAAGCATAGTGGCTTCAACAAATGATTCATAGTTACTGTCATAGGAGAGCCAACTGCTCATATGTTAACATGAATTTTACTATTCTTAGTTGTTATGGTGGCTATAAAAATCCATCATGAGATGTTTGTCCAGCATCATAACTCAAAGCAGAACATCATAGAAAATTCTGTCCTCAGTGTCTTTCTGCCTGAAGTGGTCAAGCACACAGACTTCCAAATATTTTGGTAAAAATGAAGTAAGGTATATTTCTTAATGATTTAGGGCTGTCACTTAAGCCAGGATTAATCACTAATGTAAATCATGAAAGTCAGTGAGATGACTAATGTGAACAAAGACTAAATGGCAAGACCAAGCCTCAATTGTGTTTAAGAAATTACTTCAAAAAAACAAACACCCCACTGGTCTCTTTACACATCTCACACCTTGGAGTATGACAAATAGAGGAGAAAAGTAGATGGCTAGAAAAGTACCTGAGAATAGTGTTGGGTCATATCTAAAAAACCCTGCCTAAGAATTTTGACTTTCCCTTGTCTTGTCTCTGCTGGAGACCAGGCAGTGAAGTTTGTGATTTGTATTATCATTTTTAAGTAATGTCATGTAGAAAATTAACTGAATCAGACTTGTGTTAACTCTGTCATTTGGGGAACTTTTATGCCAGACAATTTTATTTTGTTTTGGAGATAAGATTGCTCATATCCACATGCATAGAAAACTGTCTTAAATGGAAAATATGAAAATGGTGAGGAGGGTGGGAGTTGTTTGCTTGCTTCTAGGGTTTTGTTTTTTTGCTTCTATGTCAGAAAACTTAATTTGCTCGGGCTTTAGACTGGATCCTGTCATCCATTGCTTCACTTGCTGCAAACCAGGAGAGCTCTGGACATGAGAGACCTTTGGGCCCTCTCTGCTAGAACTCATCTTACTTCTCAAGAAATCCTCACTGCACAACAGAAATGCTGTAAATTATTGGCCTGTCTGATTTAATTGGAATGATTCAAATGTCAGCAGCAAGGCAGCTCTGAGTAAGAAGACATTTCAAACCTCCCCAGTCCTTGGCAACTTCTGATCAAGGTGCGGTGAAGAAGAACTCAGTATGGTGAGCTCATTTCACCATAGGCTGAGAACAGTTCCCAGTGGCACTGGCATGTCATTTGTCTCTCTCCTGTGCTGTTGGCCACAAGAAATTGCTGATCTCCTTTACCTGTGCGCCATCTCCCCCTTCCTTTCGAATGTGGGTGTGTGTCTTGCCATCTCAGTCACTGCAGGGTGCCTGCTGCTTTCCTTCTCTAGTGCTTTTATGTGGTGTGCTCCAGCTTTCCTACTTACGTCTGCTGCTCAGTCATAGGAAGAGGGAAGCTAGGACTCATCTCTTCTCTTTTTTTGTTTTTCTTTTCAGTGATATTCATAGCATTTACTGCTTTCTATATACATACTATACACTTCATAAAATGGTACATTTTCACATTCTTGAAGGCTTTCCAGTGATTTTTTTTCCAGTCCAATATTGAAAATGAATGGCAATACATGTCTCCACTTTCTACAACATAGGCAGTGCTAGCTCAAGAGCTCCAGTAATGGCAGTGCTATATACATTAGCGGCATATGTGTTCATTAATGAGAAGAACCTTTTTGAAAATACTTCTCTTTCTGTTTGAATATTGAGGTGAAATCAGATACTTTCTTCAGTCCTGAGGATATTACTGTTCTCCGTATTGTCTCTGAATCTAAGGGAATAACGTGTGAGTGGCTCTGTAGGCAGAATTGCTGTCTGTGACCTAAGAAATAGGACATTTTTGTTTGCTTTTACACTCATCTAAAATACTTGAATATCATAACCTTCTTAGTTTTGTTCATTTGTCATATGAATGACTAGGAAGCTTTAAGTTAGCTGTTACAGTGCAAGAGTATCATGTAAATTTTCTTTATTTAGTCCATGCACTTCTTGTGCAATTTTTGGTGTTTCTTCACCCTGAACAGTTCCAGTAAACATTGCCTCACTTATGTCTGCCTAAGTTACAATGTGAACATCTATTTCTCTTGGGTTTGCTTTTAGCAAGAGTACATTACAGCACAAATATTTTTCCAGTACAGTTCCCACAAATATTCCCAGATGCATGGAAATATTTTGATTAATACTTTGAACTGTTGTCAAATGACTTGCCTTTTTCTTTAATGTATTTTGTTTCTGGTTTTGATCTCTATAAAATCACAATATCATCTATTTTACAGAACTTACACTAGCCTTGGAGAACTAGGTGAATCTTATGCATTTTTGAGCACTGATCACATTAAATATATATAAAGATTAGTGAATAGTCTTCTACTATTACATTGCTAATTACTACATAGTAATTACTTTGCTATGTAGTAAACCTCCTACATATACAAAGAATGCAATGCAAGGGAACCAAGGATAATAGCAGAAGTCACCATACCCTCAACTAATTTCAGAGAGTGTGTTTGTATTATACACATACATATAAATTGTTAAACTGTGTTTAGTAGATCATAATCTTAAGAAGTGTTTTATTCTTATTTTGTTCCAGACTTATTTCAATTATTACATTGTACTTTATGTGGACTATAATAAAAGTGAGGAATTAAAGCTTTTCTTCTTTGGAGGCACTGGAACTTTTACTGTTGACTTAACTGACTATAAATTTCAGGCTGGGTCATATTCAAAGCTTATATCACAGAAAGCCCTAGAGGCCTGGACACAACTGAATGCAAAGAAGTCAACCAAAGTGTGAGACAGCAAGCATTAGTTCTGTTATATTTTTGTTAATTACTTCTCAAGTACCCCTTTTCTAGACCCTACATGTAGTACTATGAGTCACTGTACACTTAGCAATACTCTTTAAGCCAAAATTAGAGATAGCGTCAAGAGAGTTTAAGTCCTGTAGCGATAAATGCTGATAAATCTAAAGGAGTTCAATTTAATATTGTGCATCCAAAAGCAAGTATAAATCCTACCATGCTAGAGTCAGCTGAGAATTTAGCTAAAGATCTTCATGACCTACTTCATCCCTCCAGTAGGAAAATCAGCAGAAGGGGATAATCATAGAATGATTCTGTTTTTAGAGTTTTCCCGAAAGCCTTGGGCTCCTTTTGTGCAGAATGCACAAAGCTATGGTTTTCATCTGTGCTATTTTTTTCCATCCCTCAGGAGGGATGGAAAAATGATGAGTATGTTCCTTCAGCCACATCAGCATTCAGTCCTCTATCCCACCTTATCCTTGAATCAGCCAAGCACCCATTGTAAGGTTTGGAGAGTAATACGAGACTTTGCAGTAAGAAGGTTTTGACTCTTCTGACCTCCATGGAGTAAAGTAATGTAAAATATAGAAAACATTTTTGTTACTAATCTAGGAGAAAAATCAGGTCTGATTTTACGGCTGATTATAATTAGTGACAAACATATAAGCAAATAAGCGACTAAACTCCATCTGGAATACTATTTTCAAGACTGTCCACCCACATAGAGAGGATATTATTTGCCTTGGAGACTTCTTTCCAGAATTGCAGAATTTCAAGAATCTGAGTCATGAAGGCAAATTTGAATTACTGCACTTATTTTTTTTCTAGATATGAGATTTAAAGTTGTTAAAAACATATGCCCAGGATTCCTAAAAAATATTTATCGTGGTGAAAACTCCACATACCATTTAATTTTAAAAACTGCTTGAAGTTTTGGGATTTGTTTTAGTTTTTGACAATCCTGGGGACCCAGTGCATTGGGTTAGTACAATACACATAGTGTGGGACATAATGTGTGCTGCACAAGGTTGCCCACAAAGGTTCTCTGGTGTGCCTAAGACCTTAAGTAGGCCACTAATATTTATGAGCAAGCAGATCTTCATGCTCATTGTTGAATCTCATGCCTGACATTTCCAGTAATATGCCAACTGTCTTTGCATGTCTGTTATCCACTGGCAAGTGGAAGCATGGCAAAAAAATTTGACTGTGCAGCCTCCAGATGGAGGCAGCAGCTGATGTCTCAGACTCGGTCTGCTTTTGAGTTCCCTTTCTCATGATGGGCTCCATAGCCTGTTACCATTAACAAGGCTCCATTTGCTAGATACTAGAAACTGGAAAGGAAGAGGGGATAGACTAATTTGAGTAAAGATTATTAGATTCTTCATATTAAATAATTTGTGTAGATTAGGAAAGGATTCAAGGCAGTTATTGTGGAGGGATGGTATGGGTACATGTGAGAAAAGGGCTGAGATAAATAGGAAAGTACTCTGAATTTCTGTTAGGTTCACTTTGCTCCAGAGGGCTATCTCTGTTGACATATAAATATAGGATGATAGAATAATTTAGCAGGATAATGTTAGTAAGAACCATGCTATTTTGGTAAGTGTTTAACAAAATGAAATGAGGAACGATTTATGTTCTGGAACTAGGATTTAATAATGAAATTTTTTTGTTGTCTCCATAAATTTTACTTGTGAACGAAAAGATGGAGTGACAAACCCTCCACAAGGGAAAAAAAATGAGGAAGACACATACCGCACACTTAATCAAATGTGTACATTCAAACACATTCTGAGATGAGAATGGGCCTTTCTTCCGAGCCGTGTGTCATTTCGTAAAACGGAGGTTAAACAGGGGTCAAACCCGCACCCGACCCTCTATCGCAGCTCCGCTTTGGGGAGCACGGCGCGGGGTGGGGTGCGGGGGCTCCGCTGGCGGCGAGGCCGGCGGGGACAGCTGCTCCGGGCTGCGGCGGGCACGAACCAGCGCCGCCAACCCTTCACCCCTGACGGCCACGGCGGGCAGCGCGGCCCGGGGCCGGGGCTCCTCACCCACTGCCGCTTCTTTGCGCCTCCTCCTCCTGTTACCATTATTGTGACTGTTTTACACGGGGGGCGGCGGCTGCACCGCGATCCACGGCTGGTGCGCGCCTCGGGAGCG
>WBMV01004605.1:0-24044 GCA_013396655.1 Campylorhamphus procurvoides
ACCGCCTCCCTAGGATTGTGCTCAATGGGAACTTGCCACCAGCTGCCGCAAGAGAGGAGCCCCGAAGAGGAGACACAAGGACTCCCTGAAACAATCCCTCAGCCTTGGCCATACTGACCACCATCAATGGGCCACTCTGGTCTCCAATCTGGAGAAATGGAGACACACCATCCATAATGCTATTGCTTCCTTTCAGAACACATGCAGAATCAGCCTGGAGCAAAAAAGACAACACAGGAAGAGCCATGCCTTGCCAGTAGTGCCGATGGAGACTTTCCACTGTGCCTTTTGCAATCGGACTTGCCTATCTCGCATTGGCCTTTTTAGCCACCAGTGTGCTTTCAGCAAGCGTGGGTAGAGCCCTTGTAAATCTTTGTTTGTGAAGCCTAACCATGATGATGATGTTGAGTAGGCATATTAGGGGTAATTTTCTCAGGTTCATTCTGAAGCAAACCAGACTATTTTCAGTATTTATGGATAATTACCAAGATTGCACAGTGATACTTTTAAATCTTATGTTTCGTCAAGTAGCCAAGAAAATTGAATCTTTGGGGTTATCTCATGCCATTACCAGGTGTGTGGATCAGAGGCAAAATGTCTCTCCTTTGTCGAGAGTCTCTAAGGTGAGTGTAGGAAGACAACTATGGAGAACCAGATACAGCTGACAACCAGGAGCATGAATTCCTTTCATCAGCCTTCTGCAGCTGCAAATATGATGGCCTTTCAAGTTTGTGGAACATACTGGCAAAAGGCATTTGACAAAACTGCATAAGCATCCTGAAGAGGAATACTTGGAATATAAAGAAGCAACATTTGTTATGCTTCATTACAATGCTTGGCTTTTTCTCTCTGTTTAACAGTACATAACAGGAAGAGACTTCAGATGCAGAGAAGTTAGGAAAAAATGCAAAGGTAATTATATGTCTAATTTCTTCACATAATACTGCAATTATAGATTCATATCAGACAGTTGCACATAAAGTAACTGTAATTGGCTGCTTGTGTGTCCCATAAGCAGCTAGTCTCTATCTTCATGCAATCACAGTAAATAGACATGTAAATTAAATGCATAGTTACAATCTGTTATTCCAGCATGTGTGATGTGTTCATCTCACATATCTTCCTGAAGGCTGGTCTAGTCTGCTAAAGATAACCAGCAGTTTTGACCAGGCAACGGAAGCATATCAGCCATGACCACTTCAGTGCTGATATTTGTTAGGATTGTGGTCATACTAATGAGTATCACATCAACATTGTTGCAGCAATTTTAAGTGTAAATTGACTACTTAAATTTTCATAAATCACCTACATTCTTTGGAAGCTTCTGGGATACATAAAAAAAGAAGCCTAAAGCTGGATGTAGACCTTTCAAATAAAAGCATCATTAATTCACTTCTCTTTAAAAGGAGAAAAAAAAAGGAAAGAAAAAAGGAAAATCAAGGGGTGAGTTTTTGGAGCTGAGATGATTTTTCTACTACACAAATACACTGGATTCAGAATAAAATGAGCTTGTATGATCCTACTGAGTTTGTTGGATCAAGCTGCACGTATAAAACTTCCTTCAGTGCAGTCTTGGACATCACTAAGTCTCAGATCACAAAATGCCATTGATTTTTATTACAAAATGGATATAGGAGAAGCTGCAATTTCCTATACCTGCAAGACTAGACAAATTCTCTCTGAGTTAGAGAGAGCAGTTGGCAAAACTGTGTGGACTCTGAAGATTCTAAAGATTCCCCAAGCATCTCCATATACTGTGGGAAAACCCCTACCTTTCAGTCCTGAAGCATTTAAGTATGTGATGGAGATTTTACCCTTCTTGTAAACAAATATGTGGCCCAAAAAACAGCCCTCCTTCTTAGTGTTGTGCAAGGTGCAATAGCATGAAATAAAACCTAAGCTATAAGGCTTGATACAAATGGGGGAAATAAAATTGTCTGGTGATCTTTGTGAGGTTGTAGCAAGTCCAAGGAATATCTCTTGGTCTGAATTTTTTAATTGGAACTACAGATGGAAATGGAGTTTGAAACTTCTAAACTGTGTTGCCTCTGAGTAGCCCCTTTGCCTGACATTCCTGGAAGATTCCAACAGTTCAAATGAGTTTCAGATGTCTTCTAAATGTTTATTATTTAACCAATATTCTTAAAGGTAGAAAGCTTAGGGGGTTTTTAACTGAGAATAGTTATATGTACACAGATATATTTGTTTGCAATGGTGCTACAAGATCACAGAGTAATTGAGGTTGGAAGAGACAGCTGGAGGTCAGCAAATCCAGTTCCTCTGCTAGAGCAGGTCACTCAGATTGCATCTTCGACTGTTTTTTTCACTCTGGTTTGATCTTTATTAAGAAAAAAAAAAGTGAAGATTTTAAATAGCAGTACTTCTAGTGAAACCAGACCCTTGTAAAAAGTATAGCTGAGAGGAGAATGAGACCCTTATTAATGAACCCTGCATCTCTTGCATTTCATTATACTTGTTTATGCTCACAATATTACTTTAGGTATCTTTATTTTGGAGTCATGTTATAATGAATAATGTCAATTCTGTACTGCTTGTATGAATAAGAGTATCAATATTTATTGTGGTAAATAGTTTTAGCTCATAGCCTCTGCTTTGTAACTGCTAAATATACAGTCAAGCAGTTCAAGTGCCTGTGTGAGGTTAACCTGAAACCAAGCTGAGGTTGTTCAGGCTCATATTTAACGTAAACAAAAGTGAACCTGGACATCTAATATTGCCTGTCATTTTCCTTGTAGCTCCTGGTATAAAAACGTGCACTTATCCACATGATACCCTTTCTGTTCTCTGTTCCTGAGGCTTCTTAGGTCACTGATACTGCTATCAATAAAAATGTGATGAAATATTGGTAGGATGAGGATTTTTAAATGCCCATTGTTGTACTCATCCCATCATAAATTGAAGACATCTTATGGATCAATGCCATCTCTTCTTTATGATTATATAGATTCTCCTTTCTTGTACATGGTATTGCTGGGGGGGTCAGGGGAAAGGACCCAACAATTATCAATATGAAAAAGCACTCTATATTTATAGCTGCGTTAGTATATCTTAGCACTAAGAAACGAACACAGTTTAATCATCCAGGTCTCTGGGTCTGCTGTAACTCTTGTACAGATCTGAGACACTATTTTTAGTATTTTCCTGTGTAAGGTTCTGAACTTTAGGTTTAGATGAAAAGCAAAACAGTGTACATTTTCAAATAGTTAATGAAACTTGAAGTTTTTATTATTTGAAAGATGGACTTCATTTCAAAGAATTAATAGGGGTTGTAAAACACACTCTAAAGAAACTTTGTTTTTTTAAAGTAATTCAAAAACAGTGACAGCATCAATAAGCTTATTTCTTCAATAATTTTATTTCAAAATCCTATTTATCTGCATAGGACTATATTAGGTTATCTGAAGGTGAAGTTTTGTTTCAGCACTTTATTTTCATTTTTCCTAGCTTTTCAATGCCTTGGTTTATATGCTCAGTTGATTCAAAAACCAGTTTTTATTTACAGCTCTGTCTTCAACTTTCTGGCTCTTCTTTTAATATCTATAGGTTGCTGTTCTCCAAATTTTTGGGAAATCTCTTAACATTTACTGTGTGCATGATCCATTGTAGTATTTCAGTATGTTCACCCAGTGGGGTGTGTATGGATATATGAACAAGCCTCCCTCTGTGAGGGTATACATGTAAGTAATGTCTATCTGTATGTGAGTACTCTACCTGTAGTTCAGGCATGTCAATGAACAAGGCATCATAAAATCATAGAATCATTTAAGATCAACTCCAACATTAAACTTGGCACTACTACGTCTGCCACTAAACTATGTCACTCAGTGCCACATCTACAATGTATTTTAATTATCTCCAGGGACTGTGACTCAACCACTTGCCTGGGCAGCCTGTTTCAGTGCTTGACAACCCTTTATGTGGAGAAATGTTTCCTAATAACCAGTTGAAACCTCCCATTGAGCAACATGAGGCTATTTGTTCTTGTCCTATTGCTTGTTACCTGGGAGAAGAGACTGACCCCCACCTGTCTGCAATCTCATTTCAGGTAGTTGTAGAGAGTGATAAGGTCTCCTCTGAGCCTCTTCTTCTCCAGAGTAAACATCCCCAGCTCCCTCAGTCACTCCTCACAGGACTTGTGCTCCAGAACCTTCCACAGCCCCATTTTCTTTCTCTGGACTTGCTCCAGCACCTCAGCATCTCTCTTGCAGTGAAGGGCCCAGAGCTAGACACAGGATTCAAGGTCTGGCCTCACCAATGCCAATTCCCTTGTCCTGCTCGCCACACTATGACTGATGCAGACCAGAATCCACTGTCCTTCAGTGGCCCATATTTAGCTGCCATTGACCAGCACCTTCAGGTACATTTTATTCTTTGCAGATGGCACAACATTATGTTTTGGATGCAGTATGAAAAACATGCTGGTGATGCAGGGATGTTTTGGTTGTTGCTCAGGAGTGCTCACCCGAAGTAAAGGACTTCTCAGTGTGCCCTGCTAGTGAGCACAAGAGGCTGGGGCTGAGCACAGCCAGGAAAGCTGACCTGAACTGGTCAAAGCATTGAACATAGAAAGTCTGTAAGGGCCACTCGTCCACTCCTTTTACAGAGGAAAGACAGCACTTAAGCAAGATCTGCCCTTTGCTGAAGGCAGGCTGAAGTGACTGTCATCATTGGCGAGAACTCCAGTTTCTGTATGAAGGCTGTTCTTGTGTATTTCTTGGAGATACTTGCACAGCTCTTCCTCCTTTTAATGGTTTTTCTTAGAGAAGGTGACAAGACTTTTTGAGCAAGAAGATCATTGTCAGTTTGCAGAACTTTATTTTAAAAAAGTTTGAAAGTTTAATATTCATATAATTACTCTGTCATAAAATCACGGAAAAACAAGAAATTAAAAAAAAAGGGAAAAAAGTGTTGAGAATTAATGGACAGGCAGAGGCTTGGAGTATTGAACTAGATCATCTTTAAGATCCCTTCCAAACCAGATTGTTCTATGACTCTATGAATTTGCCCTCCATGGAAGATTTATCAGGTAAAACCAATCTAGTTTTGAACTTTCACATTTTTTAAAGCCTACAGTGTACTGGTGCAGAGGAATAAACTATCCTCTCAGATAAAATGGGAAAATCCCCATGCTGGAGAGTGAGGATCATAGAAACTCTTTTTAAGTATTATGTAGTTTTAGATGCCTTGTTGAAGGTAATCAGTAGTAGTGTGAAACCAGAGATTTCCTGAGAAAATCATAAAATATTAATGGCCTGTTAACTGAAGAACAAACCTTGTTCACCTTGTTCACAGAATGATTCTGTTTTGCTAGACAGGAGAGGTTTAAGTACTAATAATTGATATTTCAACATTTTTGCCATTACAAGACAAATGAGGCCATCGGGGGCTGGGGGGGAGAAGCACCACAAGTAAGATGGAGATATAATAAATCTTTCTAGGCTTGATAAACACCGTAGATGGATGGATGTGTTGTACAATGCTTCTGAGGGCTATTCCTTTACTTAGTAACATAAAAATGCCTGATAATTGAGAAAAACTACTAGCATCAAGGCCCTGGGAAAAAAACATCTTGGGAAATCATGAAAAGAAGTTCCAGTTCATGAATGAAAAAAACACTAAAAATAATGTTGAGCCTTTAAACTGAAGTGTCTAACACCCTGACAGATATAGTAAGGTGGGAATACTTTGGGTAATTCAATGTAAGGAAGTATACAACTGTGGTGTGCCGTAAGCAGGTGTTAGTAATCTATTGTTCTTTTGCTCTGCCTTCCAAATCAGTAAATAAAACATCCTTCTGATACCCACAGAAGAGAAATAAAATAAAATGGTGAATGCTGGTCTTAAGAAAGACTTATTCCTTATAAATTAAAGGGTAACAGGTTACAGTGGGCGTTCCGAAAAAAAGATTTTTCTTCTGTCTGGGTACTGAACTCTTTCTTCCATTTAGGTTGTCTAGTATTTGATGAGCAACCAGTTGAACAGTTGTCCCTGTGTGGGAGTACTGGAAGATTGTTTTTCATGTATTTTTGTGAGTTCATTACCTTTTTCATCAGCTGTGGCTGAACTTGGCCAGAGTATTCAAAGGTTATCACAGGATCTTGGACAAATATTTCCACAAAATTAATTTTCCTAGAAAATGAAAATAGTAACTTTATTGAGTAAATATCCCAATATACTAGCTACAATCCCCTTGGATGATGCAAACCACTGAAAAAGAAAATCCAAAAACCCAAACAAAAATACACCAAAACCTCTATCTACATACCAGAATTATTCCAGATGAATTTACATTGGTACTGACAGTAGTTTTGTTAAGCCAGTTGCTGCATGCTTATTTGGATTCATAAACTGAAATAACAGTGTTGATTACAGTAGATTACAATTATAACTGACCAAGATTAACCTACACAAAATACTTTGTTAAAAGACTATCTATTGCATAAGTTACAGTCTAGACTGTATTCACAGTATGCGATTTCTGACCAAGAATCTCCATTATGTTGACGTTAAATTTTTAATTCCTCATATTCAAAACTTTAAAAAAAGAAAATCTAAAAATTAAATGTAACAATTTCCACTGAAAAGTTTAATATGAAATGACTTTTATAATTAGGTTAACAATGAAAGTCCTCTGAATCTAAGCATAAAAGTGGTGAGTGAAGTATCTGCAGAATTTTCTAAAATTATATTTATCTCATCTAGGATGTGATGTCAAAGGGTGTATTTAAACAGTGCTTAGAAAAGTTGTCATAGATTTGGGAGTGGCTGCTGTCAAAAGGAAAACAGAAGCCCTGAGAATTATGCCAGTTATGAAGTTAGGTGTAAGAGAAGCCTGAATCCCGAGTGTCTGTGCACTGAGACAAAAGAGTTCATACTAACAAACCATGGCTATGACTCTGTATGAGAGCTTTTCAATAGTACAAGCATTAGAACCTTACCCAATAGCCAAGGAGGTGATGATGTTTTAATACTTTATTTCTTGGTGGTATTTCAGTTCTTTCCTTCTTCCTGATTCCTTTTACAGAGTCTCTCTATTTGTTAAAGTAGACAGTTATAAGTAAAGATCTTGTTTGGATTTTTCCTGAGGAAACATGGGTGTTTCTGAACCTGCAAGAGCTAGTGCAACTTGTGCAATCATAGATTGATGAATAGTGCACTTTGTGGAACAAGCAGGCTACAGACTCTTGTTAGATTGGTGGTGACAATATACTAGACTTGCATAGGATAAGTGCACAATGCAATGTTCAAGTGCTCCTGGGGATGCTCTGATGCAAATCTTACAAAGGAGGCATTCCTGCCTTGAGGAGGAGAGAGGGCCAAGCCCGTGGACTTGTCTGCAAAGTGAGGTCGGCCACGGAGTACTTCAAATGCCAATTTATATTTTTGGAAGAAGTGGAAGTGCGACTAGTTAAACTGTATCCTGTTACTGCCATCACAGAGTGGGGGTAGACAGCCACTTTATGTGTAAATCAGAGTTACAAAGAGTTTCCATAACAAAGTTCTGTGGGTCTTACACAAAGGCAAACTGAACTGTGACTTTCAGTGTCACTCCCTGTGGCACAGAAAGGGCCATCTTTCCTCCACTGATACCCCATCAACAGGATATCACAATAATCCTTTGCCACATATCTACCTCATAGCATATCTCATGGGAATCCCTTCACCAGATATCCCATGGCATATCTCATGACCTTAGGCCTCATTCCTACAGAAATTTAGGTTCTATGACCTAATTTTATTATAAGGTATTTTTCTAGGGTTCTTTCTGCTATGAAAAAACAACTGTTGCAAAATAAAATAACTTATTCATTGCAAGGAGGTACTATGCCCAATAGAAAACTAAGAAGGCTAAGAAAACCAAACATCTTTTTGAAGAAACCAGTGAAAATAAAAGCCACCTCTAACTGAAAAAAACAAATGATCAAATATTGGATACTTTGCTGATAAGACATTATACTAGGGTTCCAATTTTAGGGAAAATACGTTATTTCTTAAAATTTCTCCTGAAACAGAATTTAAAAATTTTCACATTAAAATATCTGAGAAAGTTAAATGCAAATTTTTTACATGTTTAGCTTTTGGTATTATATTGAAGAATTCATTTTTTCAAAGGATGCCTATAATTCAAGTGGAGACAGGAATTTTAATATTAAACAAAAATATTTCAACTTCATTGAAGTGATCTTTTCTTACTTTACTATGAAAGAGATAGTAATGTTGTGTCTGCAAAACTATGTATTTCAGCTAGAAAACTTTAATCCAGTCCTTACGTGCAGTTTCGTTCATATTTCCCTATTTACCTGCTCTTAATGATGTTTTGAGATTTAAATTACTTTTCACAGCAGCACTGGCTGGTAATAGATTTTATTTTTTTCCCCAATGATAAGAAATGAATTAGTAAAAACTCTGTGCTTCTTTGAAAAAATACTTAATTCTATTTTGCCTTGTTGCTAATTGTACCTAATTGTATTGAAAAACAGAAGAGAAATACTCTTTTCTTCAATTATCAGTTTTATGTAATTACCCTCTCTGAAGCAAAGAAATGTAAATGAATTCATCTATATTTTCATCTTCACAGTCATGTAGGTATTCACAAAGAGTAGTTATTACATGCTCTCTCTGTGTATTTATATGATAAAAAGTCCATAGTTATGAGGAAAGACTACCTGTCCTTCCAAAAAAACTTTGTATTTGGTCAGAGATCTATCTGTGTGGTATTCAGCTTGGCTTTTGGTGGCTTTACAGTTCAGATAATCAAACAACAGTATGAAACCTTTTGCCTATATGCTCAACAGCCATCTTTTTTTTCCTTTTTTCCCTTTTTTTTAAACATTGTTAAATCAAAAAACTGTATATTTTACCTCTTTTTTATGCGTAATCAATCTTTAGCTTATCAGGAAAGGAAGCCAATGTAGTTTGAACTTCACACCTGCTTAGAAACCTAGCATCTACAGATAAAAATACTTATTCTGCTGAAAAGAGAGAAAAGAAGAGAGAACTGTGTTCGGTTTGGACACTGCATCCTGACCTGGTGGTGTTGAACATTTCAGAGGGCTAACTAAAGTGTCATATTCCTTTTCATCACATAATGAAGGGTTGCTCTGGTAGATCATGGTGCACACTCTTCACCTCAAAATATAAGGTACTTGACACTGGTTTCATCTAGGATGTTACAAGGATTGATTTACCAGAGATGCCAAGGATCCAGCAGGCTGTACGAGCAATGTGAGAAATCTGATTGCGAGGAAGCAAGTTTGATCAGAAATTATATCAGGTTGATTTCGTGTTTTGCTGCTTATCCTGAAGGTTTAATAGATTAATTTCTGGGTCTATAATTGTGCTGTAGTAGAAATAATCTCACACAGGAAAAGTGATGAGGGGATACTTTTCCAAGTGAAAACATAGAATCATTTAGGTTGGAAAAGACCTTTAAGATCAAGTCCATAACCAATACTCTGAGTTTGGAGAGAAACTGACTTCTTTAGAAAATTTAGAAAAAAAATTCTTTGGGTTTGCGTCTGAATGTAATGTTCTTCACTAGAAGATTGCATTGGCATGTAATCTATTTCTAGCATGTGTTTGAGTGGAAACTGTACCAGGAAACCATGCACCTGAAGGAAATTTAAGTTCTGACTTTAATTTGTTAAATTCCTACACCCTACTGATCTATTCCTTTTCATATTAACGCCTATCTTGTTCATCTTGGGTAGAACAGGAACCTTGACAAGATACTGTGGAAAGTGATAATAGCATTTACTCATATTTATTCATGTGCAGATAATCTGTTCCTCAGCCTCTGAGCTTTTCCATGTCTGACTTGACATTTATGGATGACAAGTTTTCCCGTTCTCATTGTTGGCTTTGTCTAGAACTGTTTTTCCTCTTAGGAATGCTTATACTTTAGTGACATCACTTCTGCTGTGTGCCATGCATTTTTAGGGACACTTTTTTCAATGCAGAATACATGGAAGGATTTTGTTTAAGTGAGCAGGTAATACAAATCACCACACTAGGAAGGTCAATAATGTTTTAAACTGTTTCATCTGACATGTAATCAGCAGTTTTCACTTAACGTGAAACTTGCTCAGACAATTGTCTGCTACTTCAAAACAAAGGTTTCAACATCTGTTTACTGTTGTGGATTAATATTGACAAAAGTGGACCTTATTAATGTATTCTGGTACTATCTCTCTGGTGATGTGAATAGACTGCCACCTTCTCTGTGTTCTGCATTGCAAGATATTGGGTTATCATTCACAGTAAAGTGCTAGGGAATGTTTCCATATATCCTGATGGAGGCTGAAGTTCTCCTGAAGCCAGCACATTAGCCTGGATGGATGCTGTAAACTGCAATGTTTGATCCCTTCTAAGAGGGAACAGCATGATACTTGTGATGCTTCTTTAATGTTTAGTTCAAAAATTCATAACTCTTTCTGCTCTGGGACAATTTCGTTTGGTTAACCTGTTAACCAGGACTCAATTTTTACGATATCATCTCTCTGAACATTGCCCCACGTTGTTCCAGGAGATGCCAGAGAAACTGTCTTGGAAACACAGGGTAAAAATACATGTACAGACTGCTAAGAGAGTTTTTCGAGCACTTAGGCAAATGTCCGATGTAGGGTGTTAAAAGTACTGTGTTGTGGTCTTTACATGAATATGTGTGAACTTGTTAAATACAACACACATCTGAAAGGTCAGGGATTCTGTACACTGATGGGCTTAGTAATAAAGACCAAACTGAAGTGTGTGGAATAGAGAATGAGAAAAGATTTAGTTAAAAAGATGCTGTGAATTCCCCGCAGAAGGTATGAAAGCAATAAAAATCTGACTCTCCCCATCAAACCCCACCCCCCTAAAAAAACCCAAAACAAACAAAAAGTGACAAACAAAAAAGATGCCAAACCAAGCCAAAAATCAGAACTATTTATAAACTGTCAAACCTATCCCATCAAAACAGCAATGCTATATAAAGACAAAGTGTACCACTGTCAAGTTGCTAAAGTAACTGCCTCCAGTGAAGGCATTCTAAGATCATCTGTCACCAGGATCTGCCCACTGGGTCATGCAACTACGGAGGTGGGTCACCTCAGGAGAGACTCTGTAAGCAGCAGGATGTGCTTTTGAGAGCAGAGGAAATGAGAATCAGAAAAGCAGGGGGCAGAACTGTCAGAAAGTGAGCAGGGGAACTGGACCAAGAGGCACCAGGATCTTGCAGTCTTGCTGAAGGCAGACAGGACTCTGCCAGAGCTCTGAAAAGGGCTATTACTACTCCACCATACACCTCCTGGACAAGATCGGAGAAAGGATTTTGCTTACCAACACAAACACAAAGTGTGACTGTCACTTTCATGTTCTGTCTCCTTAGTGGTTTACGGCATCATTGTTCTAGCTTTGGCACTAATAAAATTTGTCTCTGGAGTTGTTATGGGCACATCCATTTTATTTTCTCATCCACATCCTGAAGAAATGTGTCTAGGATGCAAAGCCTTCATGTGAACAAAGTGTATGTGGAAACTAGGAAAACAAATGGGAAACTCCACCTTCCTTCACATAAATCTTGAAAACTTTGCAGAGGGCAGTTTAGGACAGACATAAGACAGTGAAAACAAACTGTATCAATAAGGAAGACTGTAGCACTGCAAAGAGTGGGAGACTGCTAAGGAGCTCCAGGAGTGGTCACAGATCTTAAGGTCTGAGCAAAAGATGGAACAGAGTAGAGTTGTCTCTGACTGAGAAAGCCATCCCCCTAAAAAAACAATTTAAGTGAGAAAAAGGCTGAAGGAAACAACCCATGCTACAAATCTACAATGAGTTGAAGGGAGATGTTATTTGGACTTTTTTACTTTAGTTGAAATATTCTTTGTAACATCTGCTTGGGTAGAATATGATTTTGAGTATAAAAGTTTCTTGTGGGTTTTTTAATTCATTTGAGTGGCTTACAGTATTTTGGAAAGATCTAGAGCATCCATCTTCAACCAAGAGCCTTTTTAAGGTTTTAGGAATCTTCAGTAATCTTGGGAAGCTTTAGAAAAGGTTGCAGGCATATCTGTCTCAAAGTTCCAGCCTGGACTTTTGCCATTACCTTTTTGACAAAGAAATTTAGTGAAAAAGCAATAAATGATCCTCTAAGACAAGAGGAGGGGAGAAAGTCTACTGTTCTTGCTTTCCTGATATCTCTGTATCTTTACTCTGTCATTAAAAGAAACAGTACAAGAACCACCTCAAGACTTTCTGATCCTACTTCTTGAGACAGTGTATCGTGCGTTTCATAATAAACTGGTTCTGACCTGAGATGTGACCTTACATTTGTACTATATGTCTTTCTCCCTTTGTTGTTGACAAGAACTCAGTACTGGCACTAAGAATCTGGTTCTATATGTGACCTTGTTTGAGAAAATTGATTATCTCTACTTCCACAGTTAGAGTGCCAACAAAGGGGATGGAGGATCCTAAGAATGAAAGTACCTGTACAGGGCACAGATCAGACCACAAAGCTCCCTTTCCCTCTGTCAAACAAAACCAAAAAAACAAAAAAAACCCCCAGTCATTCATATGTGGTGATGATTTGCATACATTTGAAACTTGTTTTATAGCTGCTAGAGGAAAACACGTGATGCACTGAGGTTGACATTCCTTTTTGTAAAAATATGCAGTTATTCCTAGGGTGATCCCTTAAAAAAGAATGCTCCTAGACTGGAAGGCTGCCAAGGCTACAAACAGTATTTGTTGTATAGTAAGATTTAAACAGTAGTTTTCATATGTATAACTGAATATAACTGAATGGAAGGTAACATAAGCAACAACAATAGCAACACCCATGTGCAAGTACAGAGCAAACCATGTGCCTAAAAGCCATAACTCATGTTCAGCTCATAAAGGCCACAGTATAGTTCAGCTATCAAATAGGGCAATAGATAAAAGCTTTCTGAAATTGTATAGGTTTTAGAGGACAAAATGAGGAAAATGACAAGAAATCTGTGATTGGGTCTTCAGAAAAATAATGTGGAAATATGGTAGTGAGGTCAGTTTGAAGCTTTTGGTGGATTGCAAAGGAAAATGACCCAGGAAGGAGTGCACTGGGAAAGAAATTCAAATTTCCTTGAAACATGAGTGACCTATGAGTAGACCTATATGCTGTTGCTGTGTATTAAATTGAAACACTTTTAGATGCTTTCTCTCTCAAAACTCTTTTGGGATTATTAGTTTACCAAAATTTAACAATATAAAAGGAAATAGATCAAAATAAAAGCTATTCTACTGATTGGACCCAATGGAAATGCAACACTGTTCTCTACTGAGAATTGGGAAGGGAAGCTATTCTGAAGACTGTATTTCAGGCCCAAACTGATAAGAAGTAATACTGGTCCTTTTTCCTGAAAGCAAGAAAAAATACACTATCAGGATACTAAGCCTGAACAAAACTGTTGCCTCAAACAAACATGGACCTCCTAAGGTTCACCTAGCTATCTTTCTGAATTGTGAAAATGAAGTTTCTTTGGCATAACCAGATGTGAAGAACTTAGAGTCAGGGAATAAACATGTATAAATGTATTTAATTCCTGTAGAAATATTAAAAGGAGGATTGGATTCTAATACTGTGTGTATGCACTCAGTTAAAGTCTAATTCACACTATATAAGTACAATCACCCAAGCCTATCTTATTGCAAAAACCCACAGAGTAGAATTAAACAAGATTTTCAAAGGCAGTATTTTAAATGTGGGATTTTCTTTAAAATAAATTTTAAAATAAGGAGGTGGGTGGGAACCTTTTATGCTACACTGGAGACTAAAAATAACATGTGGAGGTTTTCCTCAGTCAATTCCAAAGCAGTAACAACAGAGAGAGACAATGTCTTTTTGGAAATAAATTTTCTAAACTTGTAATATGGATGGGATGTTGATGAATCAAATGCATGGCTTGAATATTATGCATTTCCAGTACAGCCTTGCCTTTTAGTGGCATTGATAGGCAGTCCTCACACATTAACACCAGCTTATTAAGAACAGAAGCTCTGCAGAAATGGTCAGGGAGGGCAGGAAATGGTTGTGTGGTCGGGATGTTGGTAGAGTTGAATTTCTGGGAATAGAAAATAAGCTGATGTTTATGTTCTGTTGCAATTACACATATACTGCCTAGAGCTAACAAACTTGGGATATGCAATTCTTATGGGAAGTTATAAATATTTTTCTTGTAGTGTCAAGCATCACAGATGTCAAACTTAATACACAGCCTTTTTATCTGGATATGCAAGCAAGTAAACTTTTTGTAAAATTTGAATCTGTTTATTTGCAACAACATGTTCATTGTGAATGCTTTCCATACAACCATTAAAAAGATGTAAAATATTAAAGCTAATATTCACAGATTTGATAGAATGAGGAAAACATAATAGTCTGTTCCCTCACAGTATGTGTATAATCTGGAAAAATTATATTCTCCTGAATAAGTAAACAGTGAGCATTAATTGCTTCATATTTATTGAGGGCTGGTGCATGAAGAGATTCAAGAACCATGGTTGTAAAGACAGACATCATCCATCATAAAAGGTCAACATAACATATTCCCCCAAATTCTACACTACAAATGTATTATGGAATAAATGAGATGTTCATTCTCTATTTTCTCCCAACAACTTTATCAAAATAACTACCTTGATGTAGTGGATTGACCTTGGCTGGATGCCAGGTGCTCACCCAGCTGCTCTATCTGTGCCCTTCCCAGCCAGACAAGGGGGAGAGACTAAAATGGAAAATGACTCGTGGGTTGCAATGAGGTAGTTTACTAGTGCAATAGCTCATCTCTACCTCAGCCAGACCCAATACACTTGTATAGAAGATAATTTGATGACAGATAAAAGAAGGTATGGGATGGGAATGGGCCTGGTTGGTGAAAAAATCCATGTGTCATCTGGAAAAGCTGGTCATGCCTTCTCCTAGATTGAGACACGCACCTAGCCTATGAGTTCAAAACCTTATTACTACTCTTAGTCCATGAACTTGTGTTGGCATTCATCTATTCAGCTGAGGAGTGTGTGGGTGTATGAGGGAATCTGTGTGAGATTCTGGTTAAAGTGAGTCAGATACTCAATGGCACCTCTCCTATCACACAGCAAGACACAGAAGCTCCCTTTGAATACATGAAGCATTTCTGTAGTCCTTTTCATTTGATCATCTTTATGTATAACTCTTCTCCTTGGTCTGTCTGTGTATGTATACTGAGTAATATTTTATTATATTTCTGGCAGTTCTTATTCATGAAGCAACACTATGCTATAATGCAAAACAAGAAATAATCCTGCTCATTGAATGAGGTCTATATTGTTGTCTGGCACGCAGTGTAAGGTTGTAATTACTTTGCACCTTAAAAATGGCCTTGTTGAAGCAACAGCTTTTCTTTGAGGTCTTCCTAAGGTGTTCTTTTAGTGTTTTCTGATTATCCTACAATCATTAATAGATTTTTCTTCCTAATCTGCCAAAATGATTGGGAAATATCATTAATTTCTATTTTAAAGATGGACAACCAAAGGTTAAGGTGAATTAGTTGCCTGTGACTGTGTCACACAATGTCTCTGGAAATCAGAGGACAATTCTAGATCTGTTGGATCTCAGTCCAGTGCCCCAGCCCTTTCATTTACCAGGAGAAACTAAAATCTCAGAAAATCTAAGAAATTAGTGTGGATTCTACAGCCAAGGCAGTTTTCAATGTTATGGAAAAGTCATTTTTCTTTTTTTGTGGAAAATTTAAAAAAAAAAAAAAAAGAAGAGAGATTTTTACTTTATAAAAATACTCAGAAAATTCTCAAAAAAGCAACTTTATATCCTGGAGTGACTGTATTTGGAGATGCCAGAAAAATCCATAGTTTATCTAAAAATTATCAGGTGCTTGAGTTGAGATAGCAACATCTGAGAAAACTGGCCTAAATATATTTGCACATTGCGTCCAATCTCCCACAATCAACAGTGCTATGAGCTATATCTGCCTCTGTGTTCTTCTAATGACCTCCCCAATGAAAATGAAGAGGCACAGAAATGCAGACAGTTTTTATTAGATCATAAATTAAATTCATTAGCTTTTGTTATAGAGATGTCATAAAGAAAATTCAAAGTGAGTCAATGAGAGGAGAAATCAAAAGAGGTTATAAATAACTTCCCTACTGCCCATTCTGTCCTTGCGGGGCAAGTACTTGATTTCTGTCAAGGTTTTAAGCAGCCTCATGGTTTTCTCTTTTTCCAAGTTCTGCTCCTTTGTCTCTGGTTGTGGACAACTTACTCCCATGAGATCTGGCTGTTTGCACCCTACTTCTCAGTTCACAGGCTCTGCAGTCTCACAGGAGTTTAGTGATGCTGTTTCTCCACTTCTGTCACACTGGAAAAGATCCATTTCCCGCCATCCTTTAGAGACCTCCTAAACGGGCCAACTCTGTGGTAAATGGCCAATGTTAGTTCTGTGTAAGAGGAACAAAGATTATTGCAACTGCTCTCTTCTTCACAGTGGTAGCAATAATGGACAGACATTTGAATTACAGTTTTCAGAGTAACTTCTTACAGTGTTCGTAATACACTGGTGCCTCCTGGTGCAAAACACAGACTCATGAGGGCTGCTGATCAAATCTAATCAGTCCACACATTAGGGCTGTAAAAAAAACTGTGGTGTACTTGAATAGCGTCATGTTCACAGATCGATACTAAAGTCCATGATGATTGTGGTCTGGAGTTTTCTTTGCTTGACAGGGATCAAGCCAAGGCAAGGGGCTCAACCAAAAAGGATTCATTCCCCAGAATGGATTTTAGGAACCAGTGATGAGACTTGGGTTTAAACAAGTTGGGCCTGCTGTTGTAGAGAAATGTCACAGAAAGGTTCAGAGCGGTGTTGTCAGAGGACGATAGGGGCCATTTGAGGGCAGAGGAATCAGCAAGATGACCCAGCAGGATGACCCAGGGGCAGGGCCATGAATGTGTGCTCCATCCCCAGGGATGACCACAAATTCCCCTTTGCTCATTGGGTTTGTGCCCAGGAAATGCTGGATACAGAAGCCTTCTGGGTAATGGTGTTTGAGGAGGCTGGAGCTCTGACCACTCAATGCTTGGTTGCTCCACCCAGGACTGCTCCCCCAGTCTGAGGTCCTGTTGCTCCCCTGAGCCTATGTGGACAGGGCACAATGCTGCTGAAGGGATTTGCTGTGGCAGCAGGCAGGAGAGCCAGCTCCGTCCTCTTCCTCATCATCTGCTGGCAGCAGGCCACGATCGAAAGGCTCCCTGCAGGGTCAGCACACAGCTCTCATTATGGTGCATCACTGGATGCAGGCAAAGCAGAAGCACGAGGTCAAGCAGGCTGTGTTGCTGATTTCTTCCAGGCAGGTGGGGCATGGGTTGTCTTCTGCCTGCTCTGCCTGCTCCACTGGCCATCTCAGCAGAGCACACACCTCCAGAGCTTCCTCAGCAGCTGACAGTGTGTACTGGAAAGACAGACATGCCATATATTTAATTCACATCACACTGAAGGGGAAAGTTTGCGACAGCATTGCATTTTTGTCTTTGACAGTGGGGAGGGCAACTGAAATAAATAGACTCCCCAGCCCTCTTCTGAAATGCTCCAGAGTAACAAAAAGGACTATTCTATAAATAGTGCAACTGAGAGGGGCTGTGTGTGCATCACCATCCATGCACCCACCACCCAGAGGAACTGGACCAGAGCTGGTGCTGGAACCCTGAGTAGTGACCCAAATATTGTTCTCTATCTCTGTTTTCCTATCTTTCCTTCTTCCTCTCCTCAGAGTTTAAATCAGCAACCATGGGCCGTTCAGCCTATGTCACATAAGGTTGAAAGTTAAAATTGCTGCTGCCACGAGCTATTCTGAAATTGTTTTGCCATGCGCTGTTCAGAAAATTTTACATCACTGCTGACACAGGCTCTTCAGAAATATTTAAATCATTACTGCTGTGGGTCATCCAACCTATCATAAAGTTTAAAAGTTGAAATCATTGCTGCCATAAATAAACTTTCTAATTGATCATTTGGCATTGTTCTGCCTTAATTTATCCCAAACGTATCCCAAAGGTCAGCTATTTCAGAGCAGGGGGCCCAGGATCACCTTCTCAGGACCCAGCATTTTAGATTGTCATCATGGAGAGGATTCCCTTATTTGTGCTAAATAATTGAGGGCACCAGGGTCCTTAGCATGACCCTGTCCCTGAGAAGACCCATATCCCAGACATTAACAGGACCTGTAGGTTTCGCTATGGACTCCCTAGGAGGTTACCCACATTTGTAGGCTTTGCACTCCTCTCCTAGAGGGGTCAAAGACTTATAATGCCTGGCCTGTAACAACTGGCATGACCCACAGGCAGTGACAGACAGGATTACTATCTTAGCTAATGAGTAAAGGCTGAGACAGAGAAAAGTGTCAGTCTGTGCAGTACTGGGGGCTCCCTTAGTCGCTGTCCAGCAGAACAGAACACGAGCCATCATGCAGAAAGCAAAACAATTACGTCATTGCCAGATTTGGCTAAAGCTTTATAGGAATTACTAGGAAATAAGACACAGAACCTTTCTCATTGTCCTGCTGCTGAAGTAGTAACTAGGGACTGCAGATGGCCTTGACAGAATCATTAGAGAGGGCGAAAACACTAAGGGAACAGTTGGGGAGCTCCTTGAGTTCTCCTTGATGAGGAGAGAGTGCCTGACTCAGCATATCCCTCAGATTATGTCCATCCTTTGAAAACAGGAAGAAATGACACTTGTCATAGGAGGAGGGGGACGTGATGTGGCCCGATTGAGATTATGGACTGTTGATTACAGCCAGGGATGTGCTCAGCACGTCACCATACACACCATCCTTTATTCCTCCAGGGTTTCAGCTAGAGCACTTTTGCCCCTGTGAAACTGAAACTGAGTATGTGTGGAGCATGTCCCTCACGGGAGCAATCTGTATCCCACTGAGTGAGCCTGGGCAGGAGGACTGGACTTCGTGCAGGGGGGTACCCTTTCTCCACGCAAACGCGCACGGGCAGGGCATATCCTGGAAAGGGTGCGGAAAGCGATGCCTGCAGCAGGTGGCCGCCTGCCACAGCACCCCCCTAAGGAGAACGCCGCAGGGTCGTGTCCCGCGGGAGGGGCTGCCTGGAGCAGTTCCAAGACGATCCCGCTGCCCGACGGCGCTGCGGGGGAGGCGGCAGAGAGCACGGGGAGCTCTCCTCCGCTCCTCTCTCCTCCCCTTCCATCCTCCGCGTGTTGTCCCGCAGGGAGCGACGCCGCTCCCGCATCCCCCCGCACGGCCGGGGGGGAGAGCGAGGGGAAGCGGCGCACGGCGGGGACAGCGAATTAAAAACGCCGAACGAGGGTCGTAACAGCCTTTTTTCCCTCCGGAATCATCTGCTTGATGATAATGAATTTGTGAAAGAAATTAGGGTTTTTAAAGCAGCCACAATGCGTTTTGCTGGTTCACTTCCAGAAGACAGAAAAAATTGCAAAGAAAACTGATTACTAGATGAGTGCTAGTTTCTTCGGTAGTAAAAACCATGTCACATAAGTGTATGTTATTCCCCAGGGAAACGTAGGCTTTTCCATTCAAATCCATACAAATCAATTAACTGCCTGCATATATTCCTGCATCTTCCAAGGGATATGTGTGAACCGAAACAAAAATAGGCAATAAATTCACATTTATTTTCTAGATACAATTCCCAAACTGTGTTGTTGTTTTAGTAATTGAACAACCAAGTATTGTTATGGACACTACAAACACATCTTTTGGATCCATGTATAAATCTCAGCTCGGGGTCCCAGACCTGGGAATCTTGCATTAACAGAATTGCTTACTCTCATCAGATGCTCCCTCTACCCTGTGCTGCCCTTCCAACCCATCTCTCTCTCCCACTCTGCCGTGGCTGGGACCTCCGCTTTTCCCCATCACTGTATTCCCCATAATGCAGGTGTTAGATGCATCCAGATCTTGGCCCTCCAGCACAAGAAGGATGTGGACCTTTGGAGTGAGGGCCACAAAATTGATCAGAGGGCTGAAGCACCTCTCCGGCAAGGAAAGGCTGAGAGATTGGGTTGTTCAGCCTAGAGAAGAGAAGGATCCAGGGAGATCTCATTACAGCCTTTCAATACTTACAGAGAGCTGGTAGGAAACATGGGGCCACATTTTTTTGGCAGGGCTTGTTGCAATTGGATAAGGAATAACGATTTTAAACTAAAACAGAGTAGATTTAGACTAGACATAGGGAGGAATTTTTTTTACAATGAGGCTGGTGAATCACTGGAACAGATTGCCAAAGAGGTGGTCGATGCCGCAACTCTGGAAAATTCAAGGTCAGTATGGACTGGGCTTTGAAGAGGCTCATGTAGTTGAGGATATTCTGATTGATTGCAAAGCAGTTGAACCAGATGACCTGTGCAGGTCCCTTCCAACACTATTCTACAGTTCTATGATTCTATTATTCCTCTACTATTCTGTGTGAGTGCTACACTTGAAAATGGTTATAAATCCATACTGTTGAATGATGCTAATTATCTAATTACTTGTATTTGGTTATCTCTTAATTAATGGCAAGAACTTAAATTGCATTTTCTTCCGTGGTTAATTGCATTATCTCAAGGCTAAAAATATAATCAGAGACTGTACAAACTTGATCAAAATATCAGAAGTGTGAGAATCAAAGGTATAGATAAATTGGAAGGAATATAAAGTGCATACCAAAAGAAAGCAAATATGTTTTTTTCAGAGTTTGGGAATTTTCTAAAATCATTCTTTAGATTTTGTCAAAACTCATTATTTTGAACGGGGGAGAAAAAATCCAAACATAACAATGCCTAGAAATTCAGAGAGAATCTGTGCTGATGAAAAAAATTATGTCATACATTTTATTGGGAAGGTTAAAAATAAGTTATGTAACATTTAAAGGAACATGAAGTAATATTTTGTGGATCTTATGACAGTCACTACATTTGAATCATCTGAAACCATTTCAGTGGCATTAAAGAATGTATAAACATTTTATATCTACCCTTAGTAGAATTATTACAAACAATGAGAATGCTGTGTGTGATTTAGCAATGATATAAACCCCACAGAACCATAGAATCACAGCTTCTTAAGTGGTTGGAATGGACCTTAAAGATCATCTAGTCCTGACCCCTTTTGCCATTGGCAGACCAGGTTGCTCAAGCCTTATCCAACCTGGCCTTGAACACTGCCAGGGATGGGGCATCCACAATCTCTCTGGGCAACCTGTTCCAGTGACTCACCACCCTCACAGTAAAGACTTTTTTCCTAGTATCTAGTGTAAATTTCCCCTCTTTCAATTTGTACTCATTGCTCCTTGTTCAGTCACTACAGTTCCTGATGAAGAGTCCCTCTCCATCTTCCTTGTAGGCCCTTTTCAGATACTGGGAGGTTGCTGAGATCTCCACACAACCTTTTCTCTAGGCTGAATAACCCCAGCTTTCTCAGTCTGCCTTTGCAAGGGAGGTGCTCCAATCCCCTCATCAACTTTGTGACCCTCCTCTGGACTTGATCCAAGAGTTCCATGTCCGTCTTATGCTGGGGACAAGAATTGTACACAGTACTGCAGATGCGGGTCTCACAAAAAGCAGAGTAGAGATGCATAATTGCCTCCCTCGACCTGCTGGCTACACTACTTTTGATGCAGCCCAGGATTTCCTTGTCTCTCTGGGCTGCAAGCACACATTGGTAGCCCGTGTTGTTTTTTATAAACCATTACCCTCAAGCCTTTCCCTGTAGGGCCGCTTTAAATCATCTCTCCTCCCATCCATAGGTGTGTCTAGAATTGCAGAGAACTCTGTATCCTGTTTGTAAAATGGCTATGGGTAACATTAGTTTCCTAATAAGTTTTCTTTTTGAATTTTCTTTATTCGTCTTTCTTTGAGAAAATAAGAAGCGTAAGTTAGAAAGATGGATAGTGAAGACTTACTGCCCCCAGGTGTCTGTGTGAGGGTTCATTTGATTAGGAAGAAGCAATATCCCTTAATGAAATGCCTTTCTTTTACTGGCCAAGAAAACAAATTCTACACTTCTATAAGAGGTGTACAAAGACTTCCAGTTTGTTTTAGGATGTATGGTATCACTGCAAGAGTTAGAAATAATCAAGATTGTGTCTCAGGCACTGATAGAGTACCTAAGCTTATTTTTCTTACAAAACATTTTCTTTCTGTTTTAACTGTAAAGGGGCAAACTTTTAATATATAATCTGCATACAGCATTTGTTTTTGAACAACTTAAATCAGACCTTACCCTGTTTACTTCTAGTCAATCAGAGAACAAAACTAAGGGTTAATCTCAGAGGAGAAACAGGAAAAATGGCAATGAAGGAAGTATAGTTTACATTCCTAGAAGCACTATACATGAAAACAAACAAACAAAGACAAATAAACAAAACCAAACAACAACAAATGCCCAACAAAACAAACAAACCAAAAACTAAAATAAACCTCAAAAAACAAAGAAACAAAAAAACAAACATGGAAAATAATATATTCCCACTTGATATTCTAGAGGCTAGTGGAGTAATGTTCCTTATTTGGCATATCCATTGACTTAATTCTCTGAACATGACACTTCACACCTTTACTACACATGGGTCACTGAGCAGGAAAGTACTGCTGTATGACTGAACCAGACAGGCTTCCAATGGGATTCTTCGCTCTCTGGAAAGCTCATAAAAATTTAGATTTTAACAGCAGCTTCCCTTCAATACTTTCTCTTTTCCTTTCACCTTCCCCTGTGTGGTCTCTTTCAAGTCAGTAAGCTAAAGTGCCTTTGCCTGGTCTCATGCTCAAACACTGCTTGGATATTTATGCCCAACTTTGTGCTCATCAGGATCTTCAGGTACTTTTCGACAAAGGTCCTTTCTAGATGTTTGTCCGTTCCAGGCTGTCAAGGTCCCTCTGGATGGCACCACAACACTCTGTTGTATCAGCCAATTCTCCCAGTCTTGTATGATCATCTTCCTTGCTGAGGGGATTCTGTGTTCCTTCATCCAGGTGATTGGGGAAGATAGTAAGTGGTATCAGACTCAGTATGGACCCCTGAAGTACACTTCTAATTACTGGCCTCCAACTAAACATCATACCCCTGATAAAAATCCTCTGGGCATATCCATTCAGGCAGTGTTCAAACCACCTTGCTGTCTGCTCACACAGCCCTTACTTCCACAGCTTCTCTGTGAGGATTTTAAAGGAGACAGTGTTAAAAACGTGTCGTCTACGTAATCAAGTGGGAAATATCCACTGTTCTCCACATTTCTACCAAGTCAAGACATTTTGTTGTAGGTTATCAGGTTGGGAAAGTATAACTTCTTCTTTGTGAACCATGCTGATGAATCCTGATCAGCTTCTTGTTGTTCATGTGCCTGGAATGGTTATTCCATCACCTTCCAAAGTGTTCCCAGGAGTTTTTTAAATAAAAATCCAAACCGTGATGTATGTCTGGGTGCAGATATAAAGTTTGCATGCAATAGTTAATTAAGGTATCATATTTTAAATGTGCAGAAGTTCCACTGAAAACAAAAACACCTAGTCCTCAGCAGGGAGTCACAAAGTTACTTTTAATAAAAAAAAGTAAACCCCCAATTGTTTATGTCTAGCAACCTTGCATTATTAAATGAATATCAGTCCCAAATGGGCTTGTTTCTAAGTATTCCAGCATTGCTTAAGACAGCACAGAGAGATGTGCTGGTTACACCCAGACGCGGCCATTTGAAAGGTGGTTTGTCAAAGCCTGTAGGTGCTGGCCATGTGGATGATGGTGGGGAATCACAGATGAACCATCCTTGGATGGCCTTTCATGAGTCAGTGATTGTTTCCATGGATGCAAGGCAGTGAAGGAACCTTCTGACAGCGTGTCAACTGGCCTTCGTCCATGCCTACTCCCCAGCGGGTTCTCCACTTCAATTGCTTTTACATTCTGTGAGTTCTGTGGTATAGAGGGAATTTAACTGTGGAATTATACTAGGGATCAGTGGCAGCTCTTTATATGTGTACTGGTTTAGAGGTAAA
>WBMV01004621.1:2910-21686 GCA_013396655.1 Campylorhamphus procurvoides
GGGGGGGGGCGGGGGTTTGTGGTGTTTGGTTGCAGAACAACAGGGCTATTATCTGAGGCAAGGGAGGAATCGGGAAGAGATCCTGGAAATCAATCTATACCAAGAGAATCCAGGTATTGTCACTTAGATACCAATTTAAAAAGGGAATGACAAAGGGTTAAACCAGACTTTAGTAAATATAAAACTCTTGTAAGCTTTGAGGAGGGTCTCATTGTAACTATTGAGAGAATTTAACCCAAATAAGAATTTAAGCCAGGCAAAGAAGTATCCCCAAAGACCTCAGATACAGAAGAAGAGGCCATTGTTGCACCATGGAGAAAATATGCAGCAGACTTGTGACAAGAACTGTACTTCAGACAGCTTCCTCTGTCTAAAAACCAATAAATCAATATTTCGTAATTATTTCTCCAGTCTCTCGAGAAAGTTGCTTGCAAGAAAAGAGCCCACGACTTTCACAAGAGCTCTCCCATTGAACTTCCATCATTATTCTGTGAGAGAAAAGAATATTCTTTCCTTATGGAAGATACTGCCTCCCTCCCTGCTCCCACCTCCATGATCCCTTAATACATAATACGTATTTTGTCTCCCTGAAATAGTTAGGGATCATCTCAAGTTTGAAGGGATCCGTAAGGTTCAAGTCCAACCCCCTGCTCCTCACAGGACTATCTGGCACTAAACCACGTGACTAAGAGTGTCATCCAGGTGCTCCTTGAACTCTGACAGGCTTGGTGCCTTGATTACTTCCCCAGGTCACTGTACCAGGGATCAACCACCCTCTCAAAGAAGAGCATTTTCCAAGTGTCCAGTCTAAACTTCCCCTCGTGTCCTGTTGCTGGTCATTGGAGGGTGGAGATCAGCACCTCTTCCCTGGCCTCCCCCTTGAGAAAGCTGTAGGCTGTAATGGGGACACCCTTAAGCCTTCTCTTCCCAGAACTGAACCAGCCAAGTGACTTCAGCCACTCCTCACAGGTCTTGTCCTTGAGACCTTTTGCAGCCTCGGTCATTCTCCTCCTCTGGAACACTGTAAGAGTCTGATGTCCTTCTTGCACTGAGGCATCCAAAACTGCACACAGTACTCAAGGCCTCACCAGTGCAGCATAGAGAGGCATGACCAGCTCCCTTGACCAGCTGGCAATGCTGTGACCAATGCATCCCAGGACACAGCTGGCCCTTTGGCTGCCAGGGCACTGCTGATTCACCTCCAGTTATTCACATTTTCAGCAGTTCACGCTGTTCATATGACAGAACTTTGTAGAGGATGTGGAAACAAATTTTTAAATACTGGTTCATGATTAATGCAACACTGTATGTCATTTTCACTTTCTTTTTTAAAAAACCCTAACCTTCTTAAACACGAGAGCACAAGAGACTACTATAAAAAATTAAAAATAAAAAACTGTTTTACTAATTAGTAAATAGTGCATCCTTAAGCGTCCGTCAGTTTAGAGATCTCCCAAGAAAGAAAGAATGTGGCAAAGTAACAGTGAAGTGAGAGCAACTACTACTACTCCTATCTCAGAACTCTTTAAGTTGAAGTTACTACAAATCAATCCTTCTATTCATACTACTTCATTGCAGACCCTTTGCCTGGCCCATTGTCACTACTTCTTAAATTTATGTACAACTACCATCAAAGTATGCTGCTCTCATGTGTGTACTTTGGGGGAATCCATGTACTTTTATCTCACGGTACATCTTCCCTTCAACTCAATAGGAACTGCTCTGAACGAGGCACACAGCATGTGGCCACTCTTGTGACATTTAATAGCAGAATCCAGTATTTGTGCTACAAGGCATACATACTGCACTACGCTGCCATTTGGAGCATGGAGTCAGACTATCCTCCATTATCGCTATCTCAGAGAGACCAAATCCCAGTAATTCAGCTGGCAGAATCTGCTCTTCACCTAGTTTAAGGGGCATGTGGTCCAGATTCTGTCTCTGCTGTTGACAGATGTTTATATGGCTATGAAACATTAACGTGAGAGAGTACCTCCTGAACTGGTCATAAGTTACAGGACTATATTCAATAAATCACTTGTGTACTTTGTGGCAGACTTGGGAAATTAATGGTGAGGTATGTGATTTAGCCATCAAAATTGCATTTTGTGCATTTATTACAGTTGCCAGTGTCTGGCAAAGTTCTGACCAGAGACGTGGCACTTCCCCATTCTTCCCATTTAAAAAGCCAAATTCTCAATATAACCACTCTGGCATAACAGAAGAACTTGGGCTAAAGAGAGAAGAATGCGAACAAGCGGTTCCTGCCATCTGAAGTTAGTGAAAAGAATATTTAATATTCTAGATCAATTTAGACAACAATGGTAGTGACAAAACTGGGATTAGAGATGAGTAAATTTAAAGCCCTGGTTCCATCAGTGGGTCACTGCCATCCTCCCCACTGGAGGAACCGTTGTCACATTAGGTGAAACAAAGGGAGAACATGGATACAGGGAGGGCTTCTACTCTGGATGCTTTAATCAGGGTTCTTTTGGCCCACATGGAGCAACAGAAAACTGGCCTGAAGCTAACAATTACTTGAAAATGACCTATTAAAAGACACAACAATAGAAAGTTTTAATTGAGGGAGGACTTTCCAGTGAAATACATAATTTTCAGCTGACACTGTTCCTCACGCATGGTACTGAACTTTCCTATGCTTCTGTGGAGGATATGTCTGCCAAGAGAGATTGTGCCTGTAGAAACCAGGAAGACATACACAATGGCTGATGTTGCAGCCTATGCACACAGAGATCTGGGGTATTTCATGCACATTCCCTAGAGAACCACGGTGTGTAGGATGGCCATAGAACCTAGGAGGACCACTAATACAGTTCATTTGAGCCTTGTTCTTAAGGCAATCAGTCTTTTGACTGCTGAAAATAATAACCTATTAAGATGTTAAACCATGACAAATGATATAATTTTTAGAAATTCATAGAGAGCCATCAACTTTCCAAGCTTTAAATCAAATTTGAGAGAACGGTACAATCAAACTCCAGTAAAACAAAATTCATGTGTGTCCTTAATGCACTGATTGTCTGCAAAACCAATCTCGTTTTCTTTCCTCAGGTATTTCTTGTATCAAAAGAGTTCTACTGGATACCCAAATCTATGCAGTCTTACAAGCTTGGAAAACAAATTGCTCTTCAGTGAAACAAAAGGTCCGCTATTTCAACACTTCAAATAGTCTCCTGTTGTCAGGAAAAAAAAAGAATAATCTTTTAATAACATCTAGGTTTTTTAAAAAAGAGAGCATAAAACCATTTGTAGTAATCACATTTGGCCAAAAGAAAGAGCCTGACATTTAGGACACTTGCACAAAGAATTCCAGTTTGTTTAGGAGTCCAAAAGATGGAACAACTGAAATGTTAAACTGTAGCACCAGTAATATTTATTTTCCTAAAACCAAATCCTAAGGACTGGAAGGAACTTAAGACTGAACAGCAACATTGTGCTTACACTGCATTAAGTAGAAAACAATGAGATGGTCATACTTGAGTCTGCACTTCAGTAAAGTCTGGGCTCATTTACAGTTCTACTGAAAGAGTACTGGAACAGGTCACACAGCTTGTCAATCTCAATTTCATTCATCCTGCTTCCTTTTGGGCTTTTTGGGATTCCGGGACCGGCTCTTTGCTTTGCAGAGCGGACATATGGGTGCGTTCCGATGAATTTGTTGGTGACAGGATAAACATGCCTGAAATGCAATATTGCAGCCTCTTGTTACAAACGTTTAAGTGGCATTGTTACACAGGTTACTGAATATCATATTCTAAGTTACAGTACAGGCAAAAATAAGTCTTCTTGCCTTCAAAGGCAAACCAGTACCACATTCTATACAATTTAGGTATTTGGATTCTACAGTAATTTCAGGCAAAGTGAAAAACTGGAGCATTCCATTGAATTAAAACTACAATTCCGCAGACACGTGGTTCATACACGTAGCGATGGCTTCAAATGCTATTTTGTGCTAAATGTTCCAATGAGGTGTTTACATGCATAATAGCTCACTGAGCCAGAGAAGTTATAGTGAAGGCCAACTGTGATGTCACAGAATTTAAGGCAGGAGCAAGCGATTAGATGAATTCCATGCATTTAACACAAGCTACACAATTCTGCCTTTTTGCTCCATACTAAGCCCTTTAATTTCCATTTCACAGAAGCATATTACTTGCAGAAGGGCTTTTAAGTTGCCTAACTACAAAGAGTAAGTATATAACTACAGAGTGTACCTACATCAGTTTGTCTACTTAATCAGTGACTTTTTGGAACCTTGATAGCATGAATACCTCTATGGAATTACTTAGCTCTTCTTACAACAGAAGGAGCTGAGTAAAACTCTCACTTAAGTGCCTGTGGTTAGGTTACATTAATCTATATGTTAGTCTTGAAGATCCTAAGTTCAAAAACAATCATGTTTCCTGGTAATACATACCATCAGTAATTTCCCTCATAAAATATGTGCATTGCTTCTAATATGACTCCATTTGGCAATAACTAACAGCTACTTGATTTCCTTTTGCCCAACTTTTTTTTCTTTCTTACATGCCTTGCTCCTACATGAAACACGAGAGGAGTGAGAATTGCCTACATCTCTGCTGATGGAGACCCTTAGGTCTAAAAGATTCTTGTCCTTAACTCCTGATGACTGGTGTTATTACTTTAAGTCTACCGGTTGCTCTTGACTTGAACCACCGCAGGGGAAATCAGAATCAGGACACATAATTTTTCCTTTTTGCAAATACCAATCAACTTTATAAACAAAAAAAAAAAAAAAAAAAGCAAAAGAGAAAACCAAGAACATTCGTCTCCTGACCTTCATTGGAGGTGGCTGCTGTCTAAAAGTTGCTGTCTGTCTGGTATCTTGTTTTCTAGCCACTTGCAGCTGTTGAGCAGCTGCTGCTGCTGCAGCCAGAGACTCTGGGATGGGAGGCTCCTGTGGTTCTGTCTGCCATTCTGCTTTCTGCTTTTCAAAGTAGCTACACAGAGCAAAGAAAAAAAAAATTTGTAACCACCTTCTGGGGGATTTCGTTAGTCTGTAAAGGATATTCTGTGTTAAAATACAATGGATCACATTTCCCTATCACGTCCCTCCACTAGAGTCAAACTGCCTACACTGAGATTAGTTCATAAATAGAATTGGTGGCATTTTTCTCCGTATTTGTACACTTCAGTCAGTTTTCAGATTATCAGCCTCTAAGGTATCTACAACTGAATATACATCTAATATGATGAAAAATAGACAACATGTATAGATTTAACAGCTTCAGATGCACCTCTGTCAAACAGTTTTTCTATTTTATTCTGTTAAAATGAATACCTTCTGTACACAGTAGATTAATACATGTGTTGTAGTGTCAAGGTGTTTGGAATGTAAAACATTTCTAAAGAAATACAAAGGAAATCTTGAAAACTGTGTGTCTGTGACAATTACATTAACTGAGCTGGGCATTAAGAGAAATAAAAGCTTCTTAAAACATCCCTTGTATTTAAAACTGATCTGTTAAACAAAGGACGTTGTTCTTTGAATAGTAGCTAATTCTGTCACTCTCGCTCACCTAGGTTATACCTAAATATGAAACTATCATTTATTATCCAAATCTATTCCACAGCTTGGGCAAATTTACTTGTTGACAGTCACATGGTTAGGGTTAAATGCCACTGTCATGAGCAGGCAGCCAAAAAGTAAAATTCTGACTAGAAGCAGCCCAAACCAACTGAAGAATACTTGTTTTGTATCCTTCTCTTGTATTGCCTCCTATGATTGCATGCTAAACAAGTAATTTTCAGGGGGAAAAAAAGTTGCTAAAAAAAGCAACATACAGTAAAAAAACTTAAGAGAGCCGACCACCCCCGAATTTTTGCATGTCATATGTAGACTTTGCAAGCTAGATTAATCTAATTTAACTTGCAACAAGTTCAGAATGAATGCTATCAAATACATGTCTTCCCACATCCCTTCTTTGTTAACTTTTGTTTTCATGCGTACCTCTCGAGTTCTTTTTTCCACTTATCAACAAAAGTAAAATGAGAAAATGACCAGTAGAACTGAGAGAAATTATAAAGCCAGATAATGTTTGATTTGAAGACTTACTCAAGGGACAGTTTTTCCTCCTCCTCACATAGATCTGGCAGCCTCTGCAATCCCAGGGTCATTCGCAAGGCATCTACGTGCTCCTTTAGGGGCTTGTACTCCTCGTGCAGGCGACGAGTAGATTCCAAGAGCTTGTTAAGATCATTCTCAGACTGCTTGATAGTATTCTCCATCTGAAATGGAAGGATGGGCATGCTTGTAAAGAACTGTTCCTCTCTGATTGAGAAGAGACTGACTCAGAAAGAGGAGATTTTTCTCACTCGTGATGGATGAGATTGGATACAATGCAATAGTAGAGCAAAGAGTTAAGGTATTGGGAGGATGAAAACCGGGCAAGGAAGAAGCAACAGAAAATGACATGTGAGATGCATTTTCATTTTAAAAAGATGCACTCAACCTATATAACCTTCCAAACAACACAAAAAGCACGTACAGAGGCTACAGATCAAGTTGTAAAGGGAGGCATGGTGGAAGACTCTCAGCAGACATTAAAAAAGAAATTGAAGTAGAATAAACTAGTTTTCTGTGTTTCTAAGGTATCTGAACACCAACTGTTAGAAGTTAACAAGCTAAGGAAATGTTCCTGTTTCTCTTACAGCAGTAAATGGGAAAAGTAGCAGAGAAAAAGACAATCTGACTGAAAGAAGAAGAGAGGATGAAACAGAGGCTGAGGTTATGCAGCTGGATAGGGGAACAGACATTTCAAGTGATAAAGAAATGCAGTCTGTATGTCCCGTACATAGCTGGTACTAGTTTACAATGTGGGAGTCTTTTTGCTCTAGTGGAAAGCAGAGGTACCTTCAGAGCTAGAAACCACTAAGAAGTTGTGTAAGTGCCCTAACAAGTTGTAAAAAATGCACATTTAAAAATATATTTCCTATTCAGCCCCTCTAATTGGCTAATCTCCCTTGTTTATAAATTGTTTTTCTCTTATTTGTATTAATTCCCCTCAGGCTTCTTGACATTTAGTTGTTTGACTCAGTGATGAAAGTCAGTTCTTACTAAGAACTTAACGAATACCATGTATTTTCCTAAAATCTTCCTTCCCAAAACTTCCAATCAAATGCCCCACCTAGCTGGCACTTTCTCCATTTCTGGGTGCTAAATGAGAAAAGGCTCGGTTATCTTTCCTCTTGGTGCAAGTGCTTACTAGGCCAACATTATAAAATATCCTGCCCAATACAGGAAGAAAACAATTATCCTTCTGTAAATTTACTTTGCCCTCTGTGGGATCCTAGGATGGTGTTGTAAAGTCCAGATGACTGAACCAGTGATATTTCACTGATGTGCATAATTGCCTGTAGAATGATTCATAAGCAATCGTGTCTTAATCAGACTGTCTGCAGCTGCACTGTTGCATACCACATTAATATCAGCATGGATCAGTCGCAGCTCCTCCACATGGGCCATCTTCTCTTGCAGCAGCAAGTCCATTTCCTGTTTATATTCTTTCAGGTGCCTCTCCTCAGACTCCAGGGCTTCAAATTCTGCTTTCAGTCGTGCCTTTATTTTTTCCATCTGCAAAGTCTTATTTCTGAATCGCAGTGGCAATTAAAAATAGAAAGAGACAACAGTAAGACACTGAAACATATTTTTGTGAGGTGTCACTTTATATGTGATGAGATAGATGGAAGAAGGCAATAGCAGCAATAGACAAGAATGAGACTACATGTGTCTAAGAAAGGGCGAGGTACAATGAGAGTACTGAATTCTAATCCCAGCTCTTTTGCTGAGCTTTTCAGTGGTATGAGAATTCCCACACGGAATTATGAAATTAATAAAGCGTTGTCAGATTTTAACAGTTTCTGCAGATTCAGACAATTTGTACCAATAGAATTCTACAATATCAGGTGACTTGGATTAAACGCTAGTTCCAAAGTAGAGAAATGCAGACAATTTAGGTTTAGCACAGGATTCTGGAAAATGTAAAACGAACTTGAGTTGATTATGGTGTCATATACACTGACTAAAACTATGTGGACAGTATTTTGAACTGCTAAAATGCTTTCATCAGCATCAGACTAAAGGAAATTCCAGGGCAATGACATATCAAATATTAAAATCTCAAATGACACTGACCATCGACATGCCACTTTAATGTAACTTTGTATTTTCTTCACTCCTTCCTAAGATCTAGAACCTGTTACATATTTGCAAATGTTTCTGCCCATATCCTGCATTCTGATTATTTTTTTCATTTATGACAGTCATGTTCCATAGTGAAAATGCTTAAATGCTCAGTCCTTATTTCTCTCTGCAAAGCTAATAAACAGGGAGTGTGAGTTTCAGTCAACAGATAGCTTTAAGCAGCGAAACAGCCTATGGCAGTTACGATTCAACATTTGTCCAAGCTGTCGAACAGAACAAACTGTTCTTGTTCCTGTGATTTAGTTAATGAAGAGGTCTTAGTTATTTTTCCTGTACTACTGGAAATTAGAATATTATACTGGGTAACCAACATGTTAACAACACATTTCAGGCACGTAATCAAGAGTTTCGGGATGTTTTCCTTTGCCTTGTGCGGAAAAAAAAAACAAACCAAGAAAGTAGCATTCCTTTTTAGTCATTTAATCCCCAGTATAAATTGATCCATATTGGTTTCCAAGTGCACTACTGAATAATAGAGATTTCCTATAGGCATGGCGTGAGATGGGGCTGGGGAAAATGAAGTTTGCATTCATATTTAAATATCCTATTCCTATCTCAATGCAAAGAGGGGAAAGTTTGATTCAAGTTCATCCCAAGCAACAAAATTGACTACAGGATGCAGTCTGTGGATTATAGGAAGCTGCCTGTCAGATTAGCAACGAAATCTCAGAACAGGGTGTTCCCTTCCTACTAGGCCCAGCCTTGCTCCCACTGCTGAAAGCAACACAGGTCTGACATTTTTAATGGAAGCAGAAGGCACTGAGCCCCCTGGCAGAATATGGTCTGTGACTCAGTTCTAGGAAAGGGGCTTCCAAAACCTCAGTGGGGCATTTGTTCCCATTACAAACTGTTTTCATACCCAGCTCCCAAGGGTCTTTCTGAAACTGGTCCCACAGCACTGAGGACTGGATGGTTTATTTCACTGTTACTCTATATCATACTTGTAAAAATAGGAATATATATCCTGGGCTTTAACAGAGCTACTGTTTTCTCTCACACCAACGAAGACTCCCAAAGAAACCTTAAGGCTAGCCTGAGGATGCTAAAGTATATGGCAGGTGCCTGTGTAACTTTTATTCTTGCTTTCATGTGACCAAAGCTTGCCCTCTGATACTGTCCCTCTTGGAGAGGCATTGACATAATGCCAGTGAATTCTCCTCTCAGTCCCCCCACTTCTGTTTCCAAACTGATAAAAATGGCATCATAAATAACTTCTACAATATGCCTTCAGAAGTGGGCACTCTGGCAGGGACAATATGAATTAAGTAGATTTAAAACAGAACATTTAAAAATTGAAGGGCAGAGGAACCGCTGCTTGTTTCCTTAGAACAAAATAAGATTCCACTTTGCACTGGTACTTCAGAGATAATCTTAACAGAGAAGTTCTTTTCTCCATATAAAGAAGTTGTATAAGATACAGCTGACTATTCCCAGTGATGGCAACCCATAACTGTTAAGAATAGAAAAACCAGACCAAAGATATATACAGAACAAGCCAATGACAAATAAGGTGAAATCAGAGGTCACTAAGAAACATTTACAGATATTGTGGAAGACATATTTAAAACCAAAACTGAGAAAAATCACTTGGTAAATATGATTATTGCGTTTGTACTCTACCTCACCATAGAGTTCACTTTGCTTCATATAGCACAGTTATTACCAAGAATATAAATCATATACCTATGAGCCTACATTTATTTTAAAAGGTATGCAGTCACGTCAGTTCTTAAAATTTCATCTCTCACCATTAGAATAAAAAATAGCTAATGGAATAAGTCAAACAGTACAAGTTTTATGAATTAAGTGCAGAAGCCTGGATATAGATAGAATTCAAGTATGTAGCTATGACATTGTAATCTTTACTGTCATTGGAGGTGTTGTGTCATTTACTATACATTGGCATATACTAGTCTGAATGTAATTATTGAAGTCAGTAAAAGAGATCCTCTCTGCCTTCGACTTTGCATACGGCAATATCCCACTAACCTAATATCTACCCGTTTTCATCAAATCTCACTGCTGCCTAATTCACTTCTTCCGCGTGTAAAGTATTTTTCTTAGAGATGCTATTAACCAGCCAGATGTCCCTGGAACGGCCTGCACACACTGCGTGTGGTAACGCCTTCATCCCCAGCCCTCCCTCCTCTCTCCCCGATAGCGTCTCTCCAGCTGTTATGTCCCAAAACACGTCTCATCGCCTTGGGGTTACCCACAGTCCACATGCCTTCCACCTCCCAGCTCCTTTCAAAATCATTGTCCCCCGTAGCATGTTCTGGCTTTTGGACGCATGAACTCCTACTAAATATAGAGAACGCAGGCCTAATCCTGAAAATCTGTGCTTTAAGCCGAAGAGTGGCAACGCCCGACCTACAGCTATGAAAAATGTCCCCGATGGGGGCACGTACGGTACTGTGCCTGGCTGTTTAGGAGCCCCCTCTTCCACAGCATCCTGGGACTCCCTCCCGCGAAGGACGCCATATACAAATTCCTGCTGTACTGCCTTGCACGAACCCCAGGGCGAGGCAGCTCTAGTCCTTGTGGCAGGAAGGGGCGGCAGAAAAGCCTCGCTCCGCTGTGCCCCTAGCCCCAGGGCGCTCTGCCGGCCGCCTCCTCGCCCTCGCACGAGCGAGCCGCCAAGGCTCCGCTGCTCCGTCTCGTCCTCCGCACGCATCCCTCGCACGGGTCCCCTGCGGGCAGCGCTGGCGCCGGCACAGCCCGGGGGGACGAACGGCTGCCCCGGTCCCCGCGGGGCTCCGCCAGCCCCCGCAGCGCTCGCCGGCCCGGCCCGGGGGCACGTCCGCCTTCGGCGTTCGGAGTCAGACTCCGCTTTCCGTGCCATCCCCTTCTTTTCTCAGTCCGTCAAGGCTCCTGCCCGGGCGCCGGTGGGGAAAAATAACAGATTCAAGATAGAGCCTCAGGAATATTAAATAATAATTCAAGGGCTTAAAACGAAATCCCCACAACAGCCACGACCCGACACCACTCCCCCGAGCTACGTTGGGGCTGCTCCGTCCTTCCCACCCACGCATTCCGCCTTCTCATCACTCAGGGAAATTTCGCTGGAAATGCACGACCGTTACCGCCCTTCACTACGCATTCCAGCGGCGATCCCCAGCAGCAGATGCTTCTTCCCTGCTTAGAAAAAGGTATTTTGAGCTACCCAGCGGTAGTTTTCTTTTCCTCAGCAGCACAATAGCTACTTTCAGATCGATGCAAGTCCTCCGCTCCCCCGAGGAAAAAGCCGTTTCACGTAACTGATGCGACACAAAGCAAACGTACCTGATCTCCTTAATGCTCTCGAGTTTGCACATTATTTCTTGCTCATCTGCCATGCTTTCACTCCCGATTTAAACCTCCCGTGAAACGTAAAAAATCCCAAGGAAAAATTAAAAAAAAAAAAAAGAAAAAACATACAATAGACACAATGTGGTCACCCCCTCCTCGTACATGGGCTCTGAGCCTGTGCAGGAGACTCTACTGGGAGATATGGGACTTAGAGTCCAGCTTCCTATTGCTCCCCATGCAGAGAGACTGCAAAAAGACTACAACACCCACAAGGCCAGAGCTTGCCTGTCCTTCTTCCTGCAACTACATTTTAAATCAATTTGTCACACCTCGTTATGTCAAAGGTTGTTAGGAGCCCAAAAAGAAAAGGCTTCCTTCTGACATCTGTGCAGTGTTTAGTTTTTCATTAAAACAGGCACTAAAAGACTGTTGACTGGGCTCATGATTTTGATTAAAAACGTTGACACATTGACTACCATGCTGTTTTGTACTAGATGCTCTCAGTGATGCAACTGTTTGGAGTTCAGGAAATAGGTATTTTGTTCTTTGTTTTCCTTTTTTGTTTCTGCTACTATACACAGTACTTGTAATTATTAAAAAACCTCCAAACCAAACCAAATCAAAACAACCAAGCAAACAAAAACAAACCAACAACTAAACAAACCCAATGCAAATAAAACTGATTGAGGATTGTTTGCCTTTCTACAGACATTCTAGGTAAGAATAACAGAGCACTTTACAGAGCTTGCTGAATAGACCTTCAGTCTTTCCTCAGCCAGGTAACTATTCCTCTTTGGCTTCTATAACATACTAAGCACTGTGTTATAAATTATGAAGGTTAAGAGTTGCAGCTCCACACTTTGGAAGGACACTTCCAGGATCTATCCTAAGAGACAATCATGATCTGTATGTCCAAGCATTTAATCTGGGGTTTCCCAGCTCTCATGGTCATGCTGGGCTGAAGCACCAGCACATTAGAATGAATGTTAAGCTCAAGGTCTAGACAAGCTGTAGAGAAACTGGATTCTGCAAACGTAAACTTGTGTGCTACAGACGTATAAGCAGCAGCACCATAGTCTGAGCAAATATAACCAACCACTCATCAGTCAGTAGCAGGAGGCTGATGAGAACAGGGTAATTTCTCTGGAATATATTACAGAAATGTTACATGAAAGGGACTGGAAGTTCTTAACCCCTACTCAGGACTGTTCAAACTTGCTGGTGTCTGATCTGGGGTTCTGAAAAGGAAGTGAAAAATTAAAATGGACAGAATGCAAAGAAGAGCAATGAAAATGGTAAGATTTTGGGGGAACACAAAAGATGGCTGAATACAAGACAGTATGGCAATGTCTACATGGCAAGTGTTAGATCTGCTTGAATTAGGGCTTGTAGTCACAGAACTGAATGTCCTAAGCCAGTTGCCTCTACAGCTGCAGACTAAAGGGCAAGTGGTTTCCCTCATGTATGAATATCTGTGCCCAGAAAGCCAGCAAACTAGATTATGAGATAATGAGGGGACAGCGTGAGCCACTGGGATGTTGTGCTCTGGCTCCAGCAATTAGCAAATAGGATGGTATAGATGATGATGATGATGATAAAGTCTTTCAGTGTGAAAAAGGTGTTGTAAGAGTCATCACAGCACATAATTCACTAGGTCAGCTGAGAGAGAAGTCTAAAAAGCAATATATTTAATGAGCAATACAGAAAGTTTAGGACAAATTTCAGTAAACCATCTAACTACAGAGTGCTTCACTAGGAAAGGTGGAGGAGTCTCCACATTATTTTTAAGAACTACTTAGGTAAAGGTGTCTCCATACTAATCCAAGTGCTGCAGATACTGGGCTTGAGGATCCTTGCTTGTTCTGACCTGATCAGCGCTAAGTTGGCCTTAAAAATGTGGCATGTAGCCTGCCACTACACTGACCAGCTCCGGCTTCTTTAGTGATCTCTCAACATGGCCAGGGCCCTGGAGACTAAATGAGTTGTCATACATGAGTGTGGATTTAAGTGTCTGCGTTAGGGCCTCAAGTCAGAGAGCGCACCCTTGAGAAGGCTGGTAAATGAAAGAATGTAACTGATGCAGCACAGAGCAAACATACCGGATTTCCTGGATGCTCTCGAGTTTGCACATTATTTCTTGCTCATCTGCCACGCTTTTCACTCCCAGTTTAAACCTCCCAGAGAAAGACCTCTCACCAGGAGTCACTGAGAATAGAAAAGGGTAGGCAGCCAGGACAGTTTGTCTGGAGAAGGGATAGGGCCTGAGACTGGAGTGGCAGCAGAGAGGAAAGCAAGCACAGATCTAAAGATAAAGCTAAGTTGGAATTTTTGTCTGTCCAAGACTGCAAAGGGTAAACTCCTATTTATCTGTAAATATTTCTACTCCTCCTCATTTATTTGAAAGAAACTGAGGAGTGTTCTTATTCAGTTTCCAATGCATTTACATGAAATGTTATCCAGAACTTTCCCATTTTTAAAGTGTCATGATGAAGAATCACAATCTTCTTTTGTCCACTCAGCTGAACTGAAACTGAACTACAATGAAAATATCACTTGCTACCTTTGGAAATTACAACCACAGTCTGAAAGAAACACAGGAAACCTGCTGATAAACCAGACGCAAAAATGAAAGCAAAAAAAGAAAACAGCAAAATATTCTGTGCAACAAAAGAGATTTTGGCCTGAAGAAGGGAATCTGACAGGCTAACATTCCCTCTGCCTTCTCTTGAATTATTGTTGAGAAGGGGAAAAAATACTTAAATTCATGAATTCTGATACCGCACTCACCTCCAAAGAACTGTTGCTAGTCTGTAATTTCTATACCTTGCCCTGCTTGCCTAATGATGATGTTTAAGCAAACCTCTTGTAACTGTGGCAGCAAAGGTTTTCTTTTATCTACACAAATTACATTGAGTGATCAATGTAATGTCATGCAGATCAGACCCTGTCCCAAGCAGTGTGAGAAAGCTGAAACTGCCCAAAGAGGCAGTTGCACCCTTTTTTTTTTTTTCTGCTTTCACCCCAATCAGTAGAAATAAATGATACAATAAAGCATTCCAGTCATAAAAACTCTTCAGCACTGAAAGATGATATCAGAACCAGTGCACTGCAGTTTTCTGCTCAGTTTCCCTCATAAGAATAGCCTCAATTATCTTTTTAAATGCTTTTAATTCCTAGTGAAGTAAATGGGATTTTGAAGTGAATGTGGACTACAGTATCAGACTCCATTTATTTATAAAACTGTGTGCTTTAACAGCAAATATTAGTTTGCATTAAGCACAGATAAGCAGGGTCATGTGTTTGTGTCCCCCTTTGGTTTGTCTGTGTCTTCATTCTCATTGGCAGTCTGTTTTCTCTTAAGTGCTTTTACTGCTGCTTCTATTTGTCACTGAGGTTTTTGTGCTGCTTTGGAGCAGGGATCCTATTTTTGTATACACCTGTAAAGTAATAGAAATTTGCACAAAGTTACGAAGCCAACATTAATCTCAGAAACTAATGCCATGTATGACCACCATACTCAGTAACTGAACTCACATAGTGTAGGTAAAATAGCTGGTTCTGAGCTAAAAGTGGATTTTGTAAACTCCTCACATGCCATAGTCCCCAACATTTCACGTGGAAGATTTGTGTAGTATAACAGACTACACAACACAAACTGGTGTTGGGAATGACCCCTACCAGTTTTCTACCCATGTTTGCTTTTTTTTTCCCCCCTCCCACGGAAGTTGCAAACTGGAACTGTGGACAGGCTTGGATGAGGGTGTTGAAGAAATAAAAAAAACAGAGAACTGGCTTTGCTGTCAGGTTTGTCCTCAGTCTCATGCAGGGAGTAGATAGCCTCAAACAGAGATTCCTAGATAGTCCTAGTTAGGGAAAATAGCTACATTGATTTTTGCATGTCCTGTCTTTCACCCTATTACCTCAACTATAATCAAGATAAATCTCCCGGTGAATTACTTTTGGCCAGCCACCAGAGCACCGGGGTTTAATCCAGAATGTGAAGCAAACCCCATTTTCTCAAAGATTAACAGCAGATAGTTTAACTCCTTTTTTATACTTCATTAGACAACTGGCATATGCTTTTTGAAAAATGGGTTTCATGAGAGTAGAGGTGTCAGCTCTGAGACCACCTGAGTCGTAGGTAGTTGGTATCTCTGCACAGTGAGGTCTTCCCTGTCATGAATTTCATCATGTTGGTGCCTATGGTCTTCAGCTATGGATCAAGATTCCTTCATAAAAAAGGAAATCTGAGGAAAAAAACTCATGATTCCTGTTCCAAAAAATTTACCTGGGTATCAGGCCAGAAATGAGAGAATGAAGAAAAAAAGATGAACACTTTGCACATCAGAGAAGCAATGGCTGAAGTTCACCTAACATGCGAGCCAAGTGCACTGGTGTTCAAACGTTCCCCCTCAGACAAAAGATTATTAATTTATACTTAACTAGAATTAATGATCAATAGTTAAAGAGAGTTAAAAACTCGGATGACTTCCACAAAACATCTACCTTCTTTTCTTATCAATTCCACTAAACAAGAAATTAAGAAATAAATTGAAGGTTCAAGCATTATAAAAATTATTTGAGAGTCTCTTATGAACCTTCACAGTAAAGATTTTGAGGATTAAACAAATCCAGTTCTTGCAATTTTCTGGGACAGTGAATAAGCAGCAGTTGTGAATGGGAGATGTTTTCATTATTTTCTCCATTATTTAAGGACTTTGGCCTATGTTGTTGTGTTCTTCGATTAAAAAGAAAGATGAAGTAAAACAGTGATAGGCATCAGCACCCCGTTCATCATGCCACAGCTTTTGTAAAGAAATCAGAACACGGAAAGTCTGAACCTCCTATAATTTCAGTCAATTGCAAACTCTTGCCACCTTAAAAATCGAAGACACTCGGATTGAGCGCTAACTGATCTTTGTGCTCAGAGGTGGCAGGCTTCTTCAGTGCATGACTTCAACAGCTGAAATAATTGGTTTGAGGAGGTAGAAGACAAATTAGCTACAGTCAGCCAGTGAATCTTGATGCTAAGACAGTGAGGGAGGGAGAGATGGTGGGTGAGGATATGAGAGGGAGAAAAGGAAAATGCCCTCCAACAGGAGTGATGGGAATCCCAGCCTATTTTTGCACTGTTTATCCTATTTTTTCATTTCTGGTCTTACAGGCTAAACTAAAAGGTTGAGGACAGAAAATGAAAAGGCAAATTCAACTTTTTACTTTACTCTGCTTTGAAAGACATAAAGAAAACCACTCCACAGTCTTACAAATTAGCTGGAAGTTGTCAGGAAGTAAACTTCCCCACAAGCATTAGCAATTCTTTTTCTATGCATGTTTAAAAAAAGGACAGAAAAATATTACATCTCCATATTTCAAAGTAGTCACAAAGTTTGATACTTGCAGTTCAAGCACATACAAACTGGGAGCATTCAGCTTGTGCCTCGTGGCTTCAGTTAAGCATTTTAATATCTGTGTTTTAATTTTCCTTGTATATAGGGTGGGTCTGACAGTTCTTCACATGATCTGAAATCACCACACTGATGTGTATCATCTGTTCGGCTTTATAAACTTTGATATGTGGGATCTAAGTAACAATTGCTTTGTCCCAGCACACAGATTAAATTTTTCAAAGACAGCTAAGGGACTTAAGCACAAAACTGGCACTGAAAAAGCATTTTAGCTGATCCTGAAAAATTCTGTTCTATTTGACCCTTTGTAACCCAAAAAGTAACAAGGGGATAGATTTCAAAAAAAGTTGCAGTACTCTCCAGAATGAAAACGGTGCTAAAATACTCCCTTACTTCACTGAGCACAGGATTGAATTTTTGTGTGTAAAAAAACTAGCCACTTCCATTTAACAGTCTGTCGTCAGTCCACACACTGCATCATTGTGAAACCAAATCTAGTTCAGAACAATTCCAACTGCAAAAATAATTTTTTCCCCTGAGGTAATCATCCCAGGTACAGCAATCAATTCTACAAGTCTGGATGTAGTGATGCAGTGTAGCTGCCTTTTAACTGAACTGTTAGCTATTAATATTCTAACAGAATTAAAAAAAAATTGTGCAACATATTTTATGAAACGAATAGAATTTAAAGTATTAAAGACTAATGGAAAAGAGCCCCCAATAAAACATACAAGAGAACTGAACTTTGGCTAATATGCTGCTGGATTAGGTGCAAGCCACCACCATGAGCAGAATGCGTAGCAGTGTTGTCAAATCTAAACAACAGAAAATGGATGAGTCAAAATGGTGCATCCCAAGTTATGAAATTTGCTTTAAATTCCTGAGAATTTAAAAATGGAAATAAATTCTTTCTGTATCCCACTGGGGTTTTGAGCTTTCAAAATGCAGTTGTCACATTTGTCAGATTTTTTTTTCCTGCAAGTGGGCCATCCCAATTGTACTGGCCCATATCATATTTAAAAGGAAAGTTGATACTGGTTTTAGGACACTTTGGGAAGCTGAAGGAAATCACCGGCAACACTGAAACTGCCAAGAGGCAGCTACATGCTTAGCTAGCCCTAAGATCTTCAGAGCCTGTAGTCTTTAAATGTCAGTGTTTCATGCAAAGCCTGAAGTACTTGCAAATTTTTGTTAATCCTACATTGGGGCACCCATTTGCATACTACCGAGCTAAAGGTCTAAGTACTTGCGTATGTTAATCCTAAAACTAGGCCTAAATATATCTGTATTCAGTCATGTCCTTTATTTCACCCTCCATCCCCATGACCTGCAAAACTGGGAAAATACAGTGTTTTTATAGGCCGCCTGCCATCCTACCTAAGCCTCCTCGTCTCAGCCAGGGCGTCAGATGTCCATAGGGGACAACGCCGTGGGAGACGTCTCCCTTTTCCCAGTCTCTTCCGGAACCGGAGCACACATCCCCCTCGCAGCTCGCTCCCACTACACGGCAGTCCCCAGCGATCAGCCGGTGGTGCCCGGCGGGACAACGCGCCAGCACTGCCTCCCTTCGCCTCCTACCCGCTCGCCCACTGCTGTGCTCTGAGCGGCCCGGCCGCAGCTGCAGTGCCCCCGGCGCCGTGAGGGAGCGGGGCCCGGAGCGCGCCCTGAGGGAGAGGGGCCCTGAGGGAGAGGGGCCCGGAGGGAAAGGGGCCCGGAGCGCGCCGTGAGGGAGAGGGGCCCGGAGGGAGAGGGGCCCGGAGCGCGCCGCCGCCTGCAGGGTGCGCGTGCGCCGCCCAGGAACGCGCGGGGCGCCGCGCGGAGCCGCGCGCTTGCGGCAG
>WBMV01004621.1:21840-152590 GCA_013396655.1 Campylorhamphus procurvoides
GCCGTGCCGGGGGCGCCCCCGCCGCCCTGCGGGCACCGGGAGCGGCGGGGCCTGGCCTGGCCTGCCGAGCGCGCCGCATAAGCGGCTGGCTGGGCGAGGGAATCCGGGCCTTGGCGGGGACCCTGCAGGAGCGTGCTCGGGGCCCTGGGGCTGCTGCGGCAGCGCAGGGGAAACGGCCTGGGCAGCTGGGGACGGAGCCGGGAAATTCTTCTCCATTTAGTAATTTTAATTTCACACGCTGAGGAGGGTTGCGAAGGTTGCCTTAGCACGCAGTTTAAGAAGGTGTTAAGTACCTAAACTAGAGTAGCAAGAAACTTGCATTAACAAAAAAAGGCGGTGAAATAAGGAAATTACTTTTGTAGAGGAGACCTGATGATCACCAATTAACGTCCTCCCATTTTGCTTTATTGTGCAGCTGTGAATAAGGAACTGCTCGCTCATGCAATATACGGAAGGTTTGAGATACTTCTTCTGATCAGTTAATTGAAAAATGTTATTTTTCGTAGCTGTCTGCTGTTCTAATTGTCATTAAATGATTTGGAAATTGTATTTCACAAGAGCTTGATATATTTCCTTCACCAGCTAGCAAACAGTAAAATCGAATCAAAAGGTATATTGTGACTTCTGATAGATGGGGATCTGAATTCATGTTTATTGAGATACGTGTGATGTCGTTTCACTTTTTTAATCATGCAGTGTGTTTCAGTGATTGGCATGTGTTGTCAGAAATGGGAAGTAAAAATAAGAGCAATATTAAAATGCTGGTAATTTATGAACTTCCATTATGCATATCAGTGGCTCTGAGTGTGCAGTATTCGAGGTCCATCTAATTTCTTATGCTTGGTATATCAGTTTATCGAAATGGAAGAGCCTGTCAAGTAGGTTTGGGTTTTTTTTTTGTTTTGTAGGAGGTATCCTTTATTGATTATAGTTATCTTTTACTTGCCAGATGTCATAAATGAACTATGGTAGGTGGAATGGAAAGGTGTACTTCACAAGTGTGGCTGATGCCACCATGAAATTATCTTTGCTTTCTGCTGGAAAAATGGGTTAGTGGAAATGTCAAGGTCGTCTTCAAATTTAGAAGTATTTAACTGCCTTTGGAATATGTCTTTTCTTCTTCAATGTCATAAGTTTCCCACGTATGAATCTTGTGGCTGTTGTTATTTTCTGGACCTGTGGTCTGTTTGTCTTCTAAAATAATACAAATTTAGCAAATTTTAAAAGAAGCAATCTCTAAAGCTTCCTAAGACACTTTTGTTTGAATGACCTCTATAAGATGTATTTTAAAAAAAGAAAATCTAACTGCATCCAAATTCACTGTTCAGAAAGAATGGAAAGAAAAATAGGTAAGTGGATGAATGGTTACCAGTGAGACTTTATATGCTGATGAACGAGTAAGAAAGTGAATTCTTACTGTCAACAGCTGTGAATTAGTTAAGTTCTGGCTTTCTGTTCTTTAATCTTTCTGGATGCGTTTTCCAATGCAAATTATTCTGTTGTAGACATCTACCGGTTTTGACTTTCCTAGCCACTTTACAGTTTGCAACTGCAATATAATTTTGTTAAACACTTATAATTCCACTGTAAATCTGTGAATAACAGAAGTAAAACAGATTGGTTCAGTCACTTGCACTTTGTTACTGTTTGCATCAAGAGCAGAAGCACTAGAGCTTTTGGGAATAAAGAAGGCAGCGCGTAAGTCCAGTTACGAAAGCAGGGCTTGGAATGGTAAAGAAAAGCAATTTATAAACTCAGAAGTTCACAGGTGTTGCCACAATGTAATTTAGTTTGATATGTTCATTTGTCCATCTATAATGTGAGAAAAAAATGAAAACAACCTGATGAACTGTAATGCTGCTACCTCACACACATCCCTGAGAATTCTGTCCTCCTTTAGTCATGAAATCTGCTAGATACAAAGGGCTTTGAAGAGCCATGTGTTCATGGCTGGACAAATACATATTTTTAAATACATAAACTTTCCTTTTTCATAGTTTCATTGTAAAAGGCTATTTTTGTCCTAGACATTATAAATGAAAAGTATGTTTGAGTAAGAATACTGGTATTTCTAAAATGTTTTACATCTGTTAATGTAGGGTGTTTTTTTACTTCCTGTGAACTGTCCCTTTTTGTTGATAAGCTGTATTTGGTATGATATATATTCATGGTAACACAATTCATCTGGAAGTAAGAATACTATGACCACCTTTACAGAGCTTTCTGGTGCTATGACGTGGTGGTGTGTTTGATGTATTTCAGAGTTAGCAGACATTTGGAAGTGCAGAGCTAAGCAGCACAGGATCTCCTAGGATGTCATTTCATTCTTCTGAGGTGACCAATTTATTCCTGGGACTGGCCATAATAACTCTTCATTAGCTGGCAGTTTTGATTCAAATATATATGTTCTTTCTATATTTAAATAAGTACTTCAACTAAGTATCTTTGAGTCGTAAAAGTAGCTATTGTATTTAACTTTCTTACGTGAGTTATTTTTGACATTGCTTTCTAGAAAACAGATTGATTCATCATGTCAAAATAAAACGTAGGCTTTACATGGTACATTGTATGGTGTAACTAAAGCGTTTTACAAATCCCAGCATAGACCAAGGTGCTTGTTGGATATGGAGTCAAAGCATGAGCCCTTTAACACATTCATTCCATCTGGAGAGAGACTGCTTCATCAAGATTAATATCCATTCTGATTAGCTGAGTCAACTTCTCTTCCAGTTGGCTAGAGAGGAATGCTGTAACAGGGGCAAAATATCAACCTTAGGTTAAAGCCAAAGGTTTAGACTCTTAACTATATTCAGTGAGGACATCCACAAGAAGTTTACTTTGTGGACTCTTTTACTGAATCCACAGACACCTCAGTCAAATTACATAAAGTCAAAACTAGGTGACAATTTCAAACTAAAACCACATGCTACTGCCCCCTCTGACTCTATGCTTTTTTTTAAGATCAAATACTAGTTTCCATCTCTGCCAAGTCACCCTTTTTTGATTTCTAGGTTGTCCTGATTTAAAAAAAAACAAAAAAAACCACAATCTAAAACAAAAACCTTCCTCCCTAAGGCCTTGTCCATATTTAGATCTCCCTTTAGAAAGGAGTAATGAAGTTGGTGGAGCATGGAGATTTGCTGTTTTCACTTTCAAATCAAGGTGGTAGACTTTTTCTCTTGTCTTTTGGTGATGAATTTTCCAGCTTCGTCACCTTTGAAATGAGCAGTGCTGTCATTATGGGAATGAAGGAATCTTAGCATAAAAGTATCAGTTTGGATTGGATCTCCTTCAGGTGGTCATTTAGTCCAACACCTTGCTGAAAGCAGACCTAATTTGCCATGGACTGACTTTGCTTCTGAAAAAGCAAAGTAACGGGTGTGAAAATCTAAAGTCACAACATGCCTTTAAGGTCCTTTGCTGTTTTCCACAAAGGTACTGTTTGATGGTTACGGAGCAAGGTGTCTTCCTGTGCTTCAGGCATTTTTTTTGGCGATTCTAGAGTGGCTGTTTCAGTTTATCAGAATGCTTCTGTCATAAGAGGTGAGATACATCCTGAGTTACAATGCCCTTGTTGGATGGCAGTTCATGTGAGGGTCTGTCCTTTATATTGAGATCTTTAGAAATAGAATACCCTTTGTTTTTCAGGTTTCTCAAAGATTGTTGACATTTTTTGTTAAAGGAACATTTGGTTTAGTCTATCAAAGGAGTGTTCTAAATATTCCAAGTTGCATTATTGTAAGTTAAGATGATAGGATGCATGACATCCGTGATGTGTCTTTGACTCAGCTGCAATCACAGCCTTTTTTTTTCCTTCCCAGAGCACTAATGAGTCATTTAGATCTCCAAAGTAGGTAGTACCCAATGGCCTCCAATCAGAATGCGGATTAGGAGAACCAGTGTATTGATTTGGTCACAGATCCAAATAAATTATCTCAGTTTGTAAGGAACTGCCCACAAATAATCCTTAAGGGGTTACACATCTGTTCTTATTTTATGTAGTGCTGTCAACTGAAGTGTAAATGTTGCCTTAGTAGGGACAGCAGAATAATGCTAGCTGTAGCTCTTTAATATTAGAAAGAGAAGACTGGTGGAAAAGGGATACTATAGGTGTTCATTTACTGTGTAGTTATTTCTTTTTTTTTCTATCCTTAGCAATATGGTTAAATACCTAATGCAATAGAAATATTCCATTTCCTTCCCTTCAGAAGTCTGGCCTGTGCTTTTTACTTGTCTTCTGCTCAGCACTACCTGTTCTTTCTAGTTTGGGTTAACTACATACAAGGATCCTGTATCTTAAGGAACATCTGCAATGCTGCTTCCTCTGTTTGTAATTCCAACTATCCATCCTGTCCCTTTGAATTCATATTTACGAGTGTGACAAACTTAATGAAGTTTGCTGCAAGGTGCTTCAATTTTATACTACCTTTGCATTTCTCTTCAGTTCACACTTGGTTTGTAGTTTGTAGAATCACAGAATATTCTGAGTTGGAAGGGACCCACAGGGATCATCCAGGTCCAACTCCTTGCCCTGCACAGAACACCTCAATGATCCCACCGTGTGCTTGAGAGTGTTGTACAAACACTCCTTGAATTCTGGCAGCCTGGGTGTTGTGACCATTGCCCTGGGGAGCCTGTTCAGTGCCTGGCCACCGTCTGGGGGAAAGAACCTTTTCCTGATATCCAGCCTTACTCTTCGCTGTTGATTCCTTCACGAGTGCATTCAAGTTCTCTATGTGATATGTTAGACACAGCTTGCTTTTATGTATAGTCCGATGCATAGCATATCAGTGATCACTGGAAGTATTTACTGAAGTAAATTTAAAGTACCTTGAATACTGATGTATTATTGCAGTTTCTTAGTTCTCTGTTTATATGTGTGCGCATATGGTGGGGTTTTTCCATCACTGTTCAGTGTAGACAAGACACATGTTGGCACAATAAGATATATAAGATCAGAAAGGTAAACCTTAGTGGTATTGCTAAAGTAATTTCAAGTTCTCTGTATTCTGGTGTATGGATTCCTCAGATTTAGTCATCTCTGCTCAGCTGAAATTTTTCTGTCCTTACAAGAGTTCTGTCAGCATTTGTCAAGGAAGAACATCCCCTTTAGGGTTGTGTGGACGTAATGATCACATTCATCTGGACTGGGGAGTCAACACTGAAAATCTTTCTTTGCTGTTTGCCTCTGTAATAAGAGAGTGCTAAGTCACGTTTCTTACTGGTTTTCTCCAAAGGTGGTTGAGGGAGGGAGAGAGAGAGATGGAGAAAGAGAAGTGGCAAATTTGTTTTTCTTTTAAAACACTACATCTAAATTGACTCAGAAAGGAGAAAGCTTCTAAATAAAAATTATTACTAACCATAGCAAGAAGGCTATTGTTTCAATTGCTATTTCAATATTCATTTTAATGACAAGGTGTTCATTGCTGGTGTAAACTGCTAGTAGTTTTTATTTGATGTATATTAGTGTTTTATTTCTGAGAACTCGTAGTGAATAGAAAAAGTAAAATATTTTACTTGATATTATTCTGAGTTTCACTTGATAAAAGACTGTACAATATTAGGCCTTTCATTTGTCTAAATTTAAGGTTTCTCTGTTCATCAGAATGACAGTGTTGAGACTTCCCAGGAATGTGTTGAGGCTGACGTTGCATAGGTAAGATGAGAAAAAAGCTAAACTGGATCAAAATGCTGTCATTTATATGGCTCTAATTATCAAGGGACTGAAAAGTCTGATCTGCCATTTTAATGCTTCTGTTAAAAATACTATTTGACTTAGTGCATATTCTGCAAACACTCATTATGCATATTTCTAAATTTATAACTGAACTACAGATTTGTGCTCAGATCCTACTTTAGAATGTCTCTAATTTATTAGATTAAAAAGTACAAGAAGTATTTGAACACATGTTCATTTTAAGCATCTTAAAATTAGAGTATTCTTATTAAATGAAGATTTCTCACTCCTCAGTGAACAATATATTGTAAGTGATGTTAATGCCAAGTGTTTACATCAAAAAGCATCTGGCTTTAAAGCCTGATACTCTTGTTTTCCTGCACTGAATAACTTGTATGTATTTTGGATATTTTATGGAAGCTATGTCAGAATATATGTGCTATACATCTGTCACTGACTTGAGGCTTATATGAGTGTTGTTTGCTAAGTATGAAAGCCCTTAAGACAGCCTTAATAAATCTATATAAAATACAGTTTTAAACTGTGACTATAAATTTTGGATATTGTAATTTTCTAAAAGCATCAAATTTTGGAGTCACTTTAATTTCCAAATGGACAACTTAAATAGGAAATTTTTTTAAAAACCTATTTTATCCTTTTTTTCCTACAGTCTTGCAATAATTTGTCAATTAAATAAGCTAAGCTACCACATTTGTTACATGATGAAAATAATTCATTCTAGGGTCCAAAAAGTAAATTGGTGAAAGTGATTAATTCCTGTTGAACTACAACATATGTATTATGATATGCATGTGCAAACTGTAATGTATTCCTGTTATTGCTGTTTAAAGTAATGATAAATATGAAAATCTAGTGGTTCAAGGTGTGTATATGCACAGACAAAATGCTACAAATCTCCAACTCTTTGCCTTTTTATTAAGGACAAGAGATAATTGCCTATAATGCCATGCAGCACAACTCTTCTGATTTTTTTTAATTCATTCTGAAATACCCAGATGTTAATTTTAGAATCTTTCTCTGCTTTTCTTCAGCTGTGAATCTGTCCCAGCAGATGTGTACCACTTAAGTGTATAATTAGAATGAGAAAAAGCTACTGGTTTTATTTGTGACTCATATACTTTGTCAGCTTTAAAGGCTTTTTCAGCAGATAAAACAGTTCACTACCTCAGAAAATATTCAGAGCAGCAAGCAATAATGCGTAGTACCTGTAGTGCTCCTGAGATAAGAATACAGCAAGGCGGGTGTGTCCTCAGTGGCATGAAAACACTGGTGTTGAGTTGTGTCACTTTTCCCATGAGCACTGTAGAATGTGATTTTCAAAATCAAGCGCTGATCCAAATTTTCGGGCCATCTCGAGTTGTGTCGAGCTCTTCATCTGTGTCCTCTGACAATAACTACTGCCTAATAAGTACTCTTTTGTCACAATCCTGAAGACTTGTGTCATGTATTTTGGTGGTGGTTGGTTTGTTGGGGTTTTGTGTGTGTGTGTGTGTGTTGGAGGCTCAAATCATAATGTCTTTAAAATGGCAATTAGTCATGTGTTGGATAAGCTTTTAAGAAGTTTTAAAAACGTACTTGGGAAGTGTGTTAAAGTTCTTTACAGGAAGCACTGGTCTGTACTGGTCTGCACTGGTCCAGTACAATGCCGGAGATCTATTCATTGTAGTGTCCCTGAACACTAAATAATTTTTAAAAATACTTCTCTTTGTCTCTACTTACAGTTTCCAACAGCATGACAACTCCTTAATGCATCTATACTAACTTTTTAAAAAGTACACAGTATAATCAATAAGAAGACAAAAAGGTGGAAAATTATCTGCGAGAATACTTCTGTTAACAGATAATTAGTGTTTTCCCTAAGTAGCTTTTTTTTCCTCTGTGTGTAAGGGAAAGGTGAGCATGAAGGCAATGGGATAATAGAGAATTCTCAATGGATCACCTGTTGTTTCCTGAAATAGAGCTCAACTAAGATATCCCTGTCCAAAGACTTTCCTGAAAGCTGTAATTTTATTTTACGTGATGCATGATGCTTGTACTAGATTAAATGTAATCTGTAGTTCACACTGGTACTGTTCACTCTGATATTGCCCTAATAAATGTGTTTCAAGAGAACTCTGTATACACAGTTGAGATTTTCACTTTGTCTCTTCCCTTTGTCTTCTCTACTCCTCTGAATTCCTTCTGTAATGGGTCCCAGAGTCTCATCACTAAAGACCTTTCAGTCTTTAGTCTATACCATGTTATTAGGGGGTTAATTCAAATGGCTTGAACTGTTTATTTGCCTCACAGATTTCTCATCTACAGATCTCTCCTCTTGCTCAAACTTCTGAGTTGAATGGAATTTCACAATCCCCCCCCTAAATGTTCCGTTTCTAATGTAATCTGAGAATGGCTGAAACACTGCTTTCTTTTCTCCTGCATACATGGACCTGAAGTCTAGAAGTCCTCTTAGACTTGGCCATCTTCTTAGACCTATGCAGACAGACTGCCTCTGAGATTTGTCAACGTTATGGCCAGAAAAGATGGCCCAGAGTGAGTCTCTTTCTTCCATTAATCCACCAAAACATTTGTCCAGGCTCTCTGAACAGAGATCCTTTTCTAAGGTGCTTATTTTGATGTGTATTTGCGTATGTACATATTAAATGCATAATTTCTTTCCACTTTTCCCTTTAAAACCTCTCCACAACTCCCTTAGTGTGCACACAAAGTACTACCTTCTAAAGGTGTCTAGACAAAGAGTGATCTGAAACAATAACAAACTGCTTCATGTGGTCTTTCTGATACTCCAGCGTGGCATCATAATTCTAGATTGTATATTCTTTGGGCAAGGGACTATATGGTTAGAATAGAGTAGGAATTGGTTGAGATCTCTAGGCACAGCTGTACTACTGCTCCTAGACAATGTAATCAGAAAGAAATTCTCTGTTACTGTCTTCTCTCTTCTCTGCTCACGTTTGAATTTCTGAGAAGTGCAGTGTGGAAAAGCAAACAAACTTATCCTGTTGCTGCTTATGAGGGTTGGGGTTTTTTTTAGTGTAAATGCCAGTGAGTTAATTGCATAAATATGTTGCTGCTTACTGGAAGTGTTCATGGAGATGTGGCAATAATTGTTGTTGGGTTTACATGTATCAAAGAAATATGAATTTGTCAATTGAAGTGGGAAATAGGAGGAAGATTAATAGCCAGGAGTTGTTTTCATATGGATGTGCAAAATGCAAACTACCAAATAGTCTTGTATTAAAAAAAAAGTTTTATTTTTTTGCATATACTTCCTTTTAGACTGTATGTATTCAAATTACACATATTACATACAGGTTATCACTTTAAAGGTTAAATATTATCTTTACTCCATATCTTTTATTTGATAAAAATTTAGTGGTGACTTGGTCAATTAAAAAAATTAAGCATGTGGGACCTGATGCTGTTGTTATAAAAGAGGTTGAATATATATGGCTTTAGGCAAAGTTTGAAGATTTAAGTGCAGTACATGAAATACATGCTTTGTATAGTTATTAGTAACAAAGATAGGCTCGCAACTCAAGAGCAAGTGTACTTAGTTTCAGATGCTGTGTTCTTTTCACTGTAGTATAGCATTTTGCGCTGTATTAAATTTTTTTAAAAATAAAGGTAAAATTGCAATATTTGGGCACAACATGATATTTGAGAGAAATGTGTTTAATATTAAAGTAATATTTAATAGTGAAGGACTGCAGGACAGACCTTTTTTGTATATCAAGCTTTTACCATCTGAACCTTTTCTAATCTTTTATTATGATGCTAGAATATAATTTGATTGTCCTCTCACAGTTCATTCAGCTGCATGGAAAACATTCTAGAGAAATACTTGCAACAAATTACTTTAAAAAGTTCAAGTAGCAAAAATGTAGATATTTATATACACATAGGAATAAAAATGCATCTTGCCTGAAATGCTTGTAATGAATTATTAGAGTGTATGATAAAAGATCATCTTCACAACCACAAAGGAGCCTGGGGTTACAATGGCGGGCAAGGGAACCTGAATAACACAGAGAAATGGTGGGCTAGCACAGGCTTCTGTGAGGGCTGTTCATAGAATCAAGTGAGTTGGAAAAGACCTCTGCGATCATCAAGTCCAATCCTTGACCCACTGCCACTGTGGTTACTAGACCATGGCACTGAGTGCCACATCCAGTCTCATCTTGAAAAGCTCCAGGGACGGAGAATCCATCGCTTCCCTGGGCAGTCCATTCCAATGCCTGATTACTCTCTCTGTTAAAGAATTTCTTCCTAGTATTCAACCTAAACCTCCTCTGGCAGAGCTTAAGACCATGCCCTCTTGACTTACTGATAGTTGCCTGGGAGATGAGACCAACCCCCACCTGGCTACAACCTCCTTCAGGTAGCTGTAGAGAGTGAGAAGGTCTCCCCTGAGCCTCTTTTTTTTCCAGGCTCAGCAGCCCCAGCTTCCTCAGCCATGTTATAGGACATCCTTGAGCCCTGTGCTCAGGGTGACATGCAGCAAAAGGAGTCCACTGGTGGTAGACTCTGGCTGGACCATCTCACAGACTGAGGGAGTGTAGGACGTGGTTGGATGATGCAAGGAAAGAGCATTTTGTGAGACCTGGGCAGTCCGGGGAAGAAACCAAAGGCACTGGAGGAGTCATGGGAGAGAATGGAGGTTTCAAGATGATTTGTGAAGGAACCACCATGAGAAGATAGAGAGATAAGGGGATAAAAGGTGCAGGTTGCCTGTAAAGGGATTGTTGATCAGTATGCTCATCTGGCCATCTTGGGAACCTGGTCAGGACACTGCTATTTTCATGTTCAGGTGTATTTCTAACTTCTTGTGGGTGAAAGGCTCTCTAGGGACCTGTGTGTCTGTAGTAGAAGCAAGTGCAAGGAATGCATGTTGGTACATGACTGTCAGCAAATACTGAGCTGAACTAGTTGTTGAGATGTTGTAAGTGGCTAAAGAAGCCATGTATATAGGTCTTTGTCTGGAGAGAGACAACTGGGCAAGCTGGCTACCAGAGGGACCACCAGGTCCAGGGCAACTGCTAGAGAGACTGAGGTCTGTGAGTTAACTAACAGCTCTGATTGGAGAGCTACAACCTCCTTTCAGGTAGTTATAGAGAGTGAGAAAGTCTCCCCTGAGCCTGCTCTTTTCCAGGATAAACAACCCCAGCTCTCTCATAGGACCCTAACCCTGATGCTGGACCGTTTTTCCTAATGTAAGCAGGCAGTTCCTGCAGTAGAAAAGGGCTTTCTAGTGAAAGTGGTGGGTCACCCTTTTATATTTTATTATCTTTAAATATTACTGAGATAATCCATTCATTCCAGCTGTAATTTTATTGTGTGGTAATTGTCTTTTTTTTTTTCATAAGTAATGTAACTGAGGGAGGGAGAGTTTAATTTGTGATTACAGAGACAATGTAATTACTGGCTTTATCATGATTAGTTTTACATAGAAATATGAATGACTAGGGACTTCTGCTGACTTGTAAACAAAATTGCTGTAGTTGAGTCTTTTGCAGAATTGCTTGTAGCTTAATTTTTAATTTTTGTTTTTCTTTTTTTAAAGGAACTTCATCTTGATGTTGTATATGCCAGAACACAGTAAGCAAGGCAACTTGACTCCAGCCTCGTGTAAACTTTTAACTGGCCAACATGATGCCATTGAATATGACTTCCAGGTGGCTTTGGAAATGAAAGAGAACTGAGCTCTCTGGCTGGAAGCTGAACGTGATGACGGCCTGGTCTATGGTAGGGAAGCTGAAAATGGAGAAGAGGCACTCCAGAGAAGACAGAAATGTGGAACAAGATGCAGGGGAATGCAGTGCTGAATCTGAGGAATGGACGAGCTCAGAAAGTGAGCCTGAGCAACCATACTTCAGAAGCAGCTGTAGCAGTACTCAGTGGAGAGAAAAGGAGGTTTCCACCAAACCACATAGGCCACTCTGCCGGTCCCCTTGTTTGGATCGCCCAAGTTTTTCTCAGAGCAGTATCACACAAGACTTGAAGGTAGATGAATGCAAAACAAATTTGGACAAGGAATACCAAGCTAAAATGGATTTTGCTTTAAAGCTTGGGTATGCAGGAGATCAGATCCAGGCTGTACTGAATAAACTGGGAGCAGACGCACTCATCAATGATGTTCTAGCAGAGCTTGTGAGACTTGGCAACAAAAGTGAGTCAGAGGGACAAAGCACTGCCAGCAGTACCACCAGTACTATTCTGCCAAGAGGTCCTTGCCCAAAGGAAATTGCAAGCCCTGAATTGTCACTGGAAGATGAAGTTGTGGATAACAGTGATAACTTGAGGCCAATTGTCATTGATGGAAGCAATGTCGCCATGAGGTGGGTCTCCCTGTCACATTTTAAAAAAATAAATCACTAAAATATTATAAGAAAAATCAGTATTGATGGCAAAGGCATTTTAAATCATGTATACTATTACACCAATAATACATCTATTTTACAGACTAGGATTTTAATTATGTAATCCGTATTCCAGTTCCTCTCTCCTCCAAGTTCTCTCCTCAAAGCTTTTGTTCCAGCCATCAACTTGTAGTGTACTTTTGTGTGGATTGTTTAATTTTTTGAAGTTCCTTGAACAATGCTGAAAATTGCTTCTGGACATTAAAGAAAAGTAACCAAACAGGAGAGGAAAGCTTGGTTCTTTTTAAAATTACATGCAGTGTATCCTGATGATACTCAGTGAACCTTCATGGTATTTGAGCTCCTGTTGAAGGAGACTGCTCAAGATTCAAAGCAGTTTGGCTGTGTCAGTAGAGGGATAATGCATTAGTTAAACCTGACTTGCACAGCTATGGTGCTTGCCCCACCTTGAGTCCTATGCAGTTTTAGACACCACAATATAAAAAAGACATAAATCCATTAGAGAGCGTACAAAGGAGGTCACGAGGATGGTGAAGGGTCTGCAGGGGCCATATGAGGAGCAGCTGAGGACACTTGGTTTCTTCAGCCAGAGGAGACTGAAGTCAGACCTCACTGGGGTCTTCAGCATCCTTCCGAGGGGCAGTGGAAGGGCAAGTACCTATCTCTTCACATTCATGACCAGTGATGGGACTTGAGGGAATGGCTAGAGCTGTGTTAGGGAAGGTTTAGCTGGGACATCAGGAAAAGATTCTTCCCCCAGAGGTGGTCAGGCACTGAACAGGCTCCCCAGTTCAGTGGTCACAGCACCTAGGCTGTGTGAGCTCAGGGAGTGTTTGGACAACACTCTCAGGCACATGGTAGGATTTTTGGGGTGTCTGTGCAGGGCCAGGAGTTGGACTGGATCATCTTCTGGATCCCTTCCAACTCAGGATATTTTATGATTCTATGTACGCTTGGCTGTGAGGTTAACACTAACCTAAGAAATACCTGTCCTGTGCCACATTTGAACGTGTCTGCAGAGTACACAATCCAGCTAGCTGGTGATTTGTTTATCATTGAGAAAGTATAATTTTTTATGAGGGAGTTTAAGTCTGTTTAGTGATCAGTGGTTAGAAGATTTCTTCAGGGAGCGTTCGTACAATAAATTTCTTTTGGTATCAGTCTTCTGCTGTAGAAGAATTTGTGATATGAATTATTATTTTTTCAATGTATTAAGAAAATTCAGATTTTTATAGATGTATTGAGTACTCTGACTTTTGAAATACATAAACTCCTCCAATCCTGTAACTGTATTTTATATATAGGATTTTCCAGTGCCATGGGGCAATTATATGAATCCAGAAGATGTTTCTATAAAGCAACATCGTCAAAACTGGATTTAACAATTTTTTTTCCTATGCCTGTTGAATTTGCTGTCTTTGTACTGCTTGAGTTACTCCTGAGCATAATGTGGCAGCAACTAAAGAGTGTCTGTACTCTTACTATTGCACAGGTCAAATCCGATGCTTTATTTGTGGAATAATAATCTCAAGTTGTAAGGGACCCATAAGGATCACCGAGTCCAACTCATAACAAAATGCATATGCATCTGAAAATGTAAAAGGGTATTAAATTCTGTAAAATCTGAAATGTGTAAAAAGTTAAAGAAAAATGCTTTTAGCCATATTGCACCTTCTGTATTCGTTATCGAAGTTGTGAGGATTCAGACCATGCTGGTGATCCATAGTTATACAGATTATATTAGATCTGTCTGCCTTTGGTCTGCCTTGGTGTTACTTTGTGTAACATTCTGAGCCCAGGGAAAACAAACATCTTGCTGTGGCCCAGTAATCTCTGTTGTCATTCTACAACAGTAACAATGACAGCAACAGCTTTGAAGTGAAATTTGAAAAATGATCCATAGAATAGTGCTGAAGACAATTTTAATATGATGGAAGCCTCTTAATTATGCAAAATCTGCTCTGTAGACTGAGAATATCTGAGAAGTGCAAGGCCTAAAAATTTTTCATTTCTCTTGCCTAAAAATAATGCAATTATTGATGATGCAAATAGAGATTGAATAAGATTCATAATTAATGTTCTCCTTGGTTTCCATCAAGCCTCTTAAGAATTTCTTTTTTCCCTTTCAGAAACTTCTTAGGCCTTTTTAAAAATTAAACTCCTTTATCGGAATTCTGTGCTGGTTTAGAGACTCCTGTGTGTTTCAGAAAACAAATTTTTGACAGGGATGAGACTTAAACAACTTTGACATGATTATTTCTTTCCTATAAAAAGTCCCTAGTAAAAAATGTAGAACATCTAGTTTCAGAGAAACAGATTTTATTATTCATATATATGTTTAAAAGCACTTATCACCCATGACAACCAGCCTTGTTCATTCTTTTTTTGTGGTAATGTTTTATGGTGCTACTTAAGGTAAGCTTGTTTTGTTGGAGAAAATGGTATTTTTCATTAGCTTAGCTAATAAAATGAAAAGGCAGGAAAACTTCATGTTTACTTGGTTTTGCTTTGGGGATAGTGAAATTTCAACGTTTCCATAGTTTTTCAGTAGTAGGCTTGCTGTAATCTGATGTTTGAGTAACTCTGTACGATTGTTTTTTTCCAGTTATATAAGGAGGTCTAATAAAACTTTACAGACTTTGTTTTCCTTATATCCTTTGACCATGGAAGCTTTAGAAGAAAAAATCAGTCAAAACCAGCACAACAAAACCCAAAACCAAATGTAACATTTGTCCTTGCTGTTTCTAAAACTTGCATGTTCTTCAGCCATGGGAATAAAGAAGGATTTTCCTGTCGGGGAATTCAGCTAGCTGTTGATTGGTTTCTGGAAAAAGGACATAAAGATATCACTGTGTTTGTACCTGCATGGAGAAAAGAACAGTCTCGGCCTGATGCGCCAATTACAGGTAACATCAGGATTTTCTTTGACCTCTCGGTTAAAAAGAAAAAAAATTGTCATCTTTCTGATGGGTCCCATGTCCAGGGTTGTGGATGTGACATTGCATGATGATGTTGCGCTCAGCTGTTTGTTTGAAAACACTACAGTTTCACTGGTGAAGCAACAAGCATTTAAGTATCTGTACGTATAAACAATGCTGTGGTTTTTGTAACATTACTGCATCATTTCAACACTTTGGAGAAGATTTAGTCAAAATATTCCCATTAGCAAACATTTTTAAGCATACAGGAACTGAGTCTTATTTGCTGGGTCAGTATAAAGTAAGTAGTAACAGGCCAGGGACTCAGTAGTGTTATCTTGAACACTGAAGAGGCAGCATGTGTTTTGACCCATAGAAAGTACTTATATTTTACTCTAGGCTAACAAGAAGGCTATTTTAATACAGTAACAAGTGAGTTCTTGACATGTTCAGGAAAACTGAGTTAAGGTACGTGGCTTCAGAGTAGTTATGAAGTTTAAATATTGAGTATTTACTCAGTGTTTTGAAAGCTCAGAAATAAAATGGCACTCTGCATCTAGGTATTTTTTTAATGATAATGGGGACTGTATATGAATATAATTCCAAAATCTTTGTCAGAAAAAAGAGCAAGGATTTTCATATTTCACAGGCTGCATTTCTTTATTTTAAAACCTTTTTAATAGCCACTCAATTGAAATTATTTTACAGATCAAGAAATCTTACGTAAATTGGAGAAAGAAAAAATTCTTGTTTTCACCCCATCTCGAAGAGTTCAGGGAAGAAGAGTAGTTTGCTATGATGATCGATTCATAGTAAAACTTGCTTTCGACTCAGATGGCATCATTGTATCAAATGATAACTATCGGGATCTTCAAAATGAAAAACCAGAATGGAAGAAGTTCATAGAGGAGCGGCTGCTAATGTATTCTTTTGTGAATGACAAGTATGGGTTTTTTCTTCAAAAGTAAGGGAATTTGCTAATTCAGCATTCTCAGGAAAAACTGATCACATTTCCTTTCTTTTTCCTTAGATTTATGCCTCCTGATGATCCTTTAGGACGCCATGGTCCAAGCCTTGAAAATTTCTTAAGAAAAAGGCCTGTTATTCCTGAACATAAGAAACAACCGTGTCCTTATGGTAAGTGCCCTAGACAAATTGATTTGTTGCATTTAAAGGTAGGTGAAGCAAGCAATTAACATCTTGTCATTACTGGAACAAAAAAATGCACTATTTTTCAGGTTGCTATCCAAGCAATCTGTCCATTTTTATACTCTTCATACACGTATTTATAAAAACATTGTAGCAGAAAATTAAGGCTTACCAGATAAACTGTATGGATAACATAGCTTTTTGCTATTTTATTCTGGTTTGTAGTCAAGGGAAGAGATTAATAATTATACACACTCTGTTAAAGCTGGTTGGTTTTATATAGCATTGAGTATGTTTTCAGTATTGAAATCATGAGCCAGTAGGAAGAAACACGATATGTCTTGCCTTTGATGCAGTGATATCCATTGATATAAGCAACAGAGTCTCTGACTGCCTCTGTATACCAAATACATAATTATTCCTTAGTGAGTTAATCTAGAAATATTACTATTGAGAAGTGCTGAAAGATATAACAAAAAAAGATAGCAGCTAGCAGTATTGATGAGTTTTTGATTTATTTAACCTGAAAACACTTTTCTTCCAGGTAAAAAGTGCACCTATGGGCACAAATGTAAATATTATCACCCAGAACGTGCAAACCAGCCTCAAAGGTCAGTAGCGGATGAACTTCGAATAAGTGCCAAATTATCTGCTGTGAAAACTATGAGTGAGGGAGCCTTGGCCAAATGTGGCACAGGGCCATCCAACTCCAAAGGAGAAATCAGTTCTGAAGTGAAACGCATTGCCCCAAAACGTCAGTCAGATCCAAGCATTAGGTCAGTAGCTGTGGAGCCTGAGGAAAAGTTATCAGTAGCCCGGAAGTCTGAGGCCAGCTCTGTCCCATCTCTGGTTTCTGCGCTAAGTGTACCAACGCTCCCTCCACCAAAAAGCCATGCAGCTGGTGCATTAAACACTCGTTCTGCAAGCAGTCCAGTGCCAGGTTCCTCACAGTTCATGCATCAGAAATCCTCACTGGAACATATGTCCAGTGTGCAATATCCTCCTATACTAGTCACCAATAGCCATGGCACCTCAGTTAGCTATACTGACCAGTATCCCAAATATGAGTCATTGGGGGACCATGGCTATTATTCCTTACTCAGTGATTTCTCCAACTTGAGCATAAGTAGTATCCGTAACTCAGATTATTACGGGGCTGATACGGACCAGGGGATGTATTCTAGAAACTCAAGCCCCTGTCCTGACAATTGCTTAAGCCATACAAGTAATGATTCTTATTCCTCTTACAATGACTTGTATCTGGGTATAGCAGATGCCAGTCCAGAAGACAATGTGAAGAGCCACAGACTGCCATCGCAAAATCGTCTTCAGCCTTTTCCCCATGGTTACCATGAAGCCTTAAATAGAGTTCAGAGTTACGGAACTGAAGAGCCTAAGCAATCCCTTCGCAAACAGTCAGTTTCCCACTTAGGCCTGCATGCCCAGCATCCAGTTGTTGGAGCACGGTCCAGTTGTCCAGAATACCCTGTGCCTCAAAATGTTCATCCATCTACTGCACAACCAAGCCGTGCCTTGGTCATGACAAGAATGGACAGTATTTCCGACTCGCGGCTTTATGAAAGTAACCCCACTCGCCAGAGACGGCCACCCCTGTGCCGAGAGCAGCACGCCAGCTGGGATCCACTGCCATGTGCATCAGACTCCTACACTTACCACTCCTATCCACTGAGTAACAGCCTCATGCAGCCTTGTTATGAACCTGTAATGGTAAGAAGCATGCCCGAGAAGATGGAGCAGCTCTGGAGGAATCCCTGGATTGGGATATGTGGTGAGCCACGGGAACATCATATCATCCCAGAACATCAGTATCAAACATACAAGAACCTCTGCAATATCTTCCCTCCAAGCATTGTCCTTTCTGTGATGGAAAAAAATCCCCATATGACAGATGCGCAACAGCTGGCAGCTATGATTGTTGCCAAATTAAGAACAGGGCGTTGAAGCAGTACAGCCTCTTTTGGATAAATGAAACTGTACAGCAGATAGGACCCAGAGGAAAACTTACATGAAGGAAGGGGCCAATCGATTGTAAATATTTTCTACTAAGATGGTATAAAATTCTGTACACAGTAGCAATCATATTATATGCTGAGGCACTATATAGAAGTTGATAGTATTGCAAATTTTAAGGTTTTAAATATAGGGATTTTTAATAGTATTTTATGGGAAATGCATACCTTGCTGCATGGATAGCTCATTAAGAACTATAATGTCACATTCGGTGTCTCAAAGCTGTTACTACAAAATTAGTGTTAGCAATTATACTGCATGTATTATTGTACATGTTCAATTTGCTTATAAATACCTAATCGGCTTCTAAAAGTATGCTCGGTACACACCCAGATGACTTTTAGGGTTTCAGCTTTGTCATTTGACACTGCCTACTGGCATCTTAAATACTGAAGAAAAAGTAAATTTGAGAAAAATTAAAATACTCACTTTGTAAAAGAGAAAACGGATTTCAGTTTTTGACTGTCAATATGGTCGATGGTACTTAGATTTCAGAAGTGTTTCTCAAGAGTTTGAATATCTATTACATTGTCCAGTGTGTTGGTGCAATCCAACAGAAGCCAAATACTTTTTAAAATTAGGACCAAAACATACAGGAGTGTAAAGGCCTGAGTGCCATTCAATAAACCAAATTTAACTGTAGCTTCTCTCTTCAGAATTGCCTCTCAAACATGCAGTGAGCAGCTGCTGGCCAAAAAGACCAGACAAGCTGAAAGTGTCATGTCAGTTTTATGTAAACTGGATTACTCAACCTGAAAGAGTGAAAATGGGATGCTAACATGGAAGTTCATCAGTACCTACAGCTTTTCCTCTGGGAGCAAGCATGTTTGAGTGAGCCTTACATTCAAGAGGGCTGTACAAGATCAGCTTGAGACAGGGTGGAGGGGGAAGGCTGCTTCTTGAAAAGAGATGTTCCAGTTTGGATTTGTGGCAAAGCTGTCCTGGTTCTTGCTCTTCAGATCCACGCAAAGGTGTGCATTTGCCTCGTGAAGGCTTTTAGAGTTCCTGTTTCAACAGGTGAGAATATTTTGTGTGGCAATTGTTTGCGCAACTGGTATCTTGCTCAGGGTGGGAACCTTTGTAGCTAAATGTCTCCAAAAGAGGCGTTTATTTTTTTTAAGCTGCACTGACTGGACGCCCTTTTTTGAATCCACTGTATATTTCAACATTTTGAACCATGACTAACTCGATATGTCTCGAGCTAGGACTTGTTGACTTCTACTGTAGTTTTTTTCATGAAAGTTGAGAAGGCCTGGTTTATGGCCTTTTGTTTCTTCATGAGAAGGTGTGACACTGCCTAAATGTTTCTTACTGTGAAACACACAGAACGTGAGGCTGCAGTCAGGGTTGTTTCTGGTGTTTTGATAATGGCTTGCATGCTGCTTTCTAGTTATCTGTTTGTCTGAGAAACAAAGTTATATCATTTCCTCCACTTGTGTTACTGTAGTGGTTGTTTTGATTCAAAATATCTCGTGGGCTCTTTATCATGTGCAAAATATGTTTCTGTCATATTAAAAAAACCCAACAAATGAACCAACAACGAACCACAATTATGGGTGTGACTACAGTTAATTTACTGACATTTGGTAACTGTATCACTTCACACAGGATAAGTATTCTTGTGTTGGTACAGATGATGTATAAAATGACCATGTCATTATGTATTTGAAATGAGGTAACTTGAAGGTGATTCTGTATTTACACTTAGTGTTTAAAAATAACGGAAGTTTTAAATAGTTGGCTGTTCTTATTCTCTCTGTTAATGGGGAAGAAAGAAATCTTTTGATATTTACAGTAGTTGGGGAAAACAGATTTAACTCTTACCCAGTTTTCAAAAACATTTCGTATTTTTAATTTGCAATTAATTCTCTTCTCTTGCATGGTATAAGCAGCTGAGAGCAATGCCTCAAATAACCAGAAATGACCTTTTGTTTGTTGATACAAATTGTATCTCTTTTTCTTGATTGTATAAAAACTGTGTATAAAAAAATTATCTCTAGATTAACTTCAGTATTACATTTTCACCACAATGTTTGTGACACCATGTGTCACAGGGAAGTAGCCCATGAGTAATTATGGATTTTTTTTTATTTAAAATGGGCACTTGTAGTTTATAGACAAACAAGGACAACTTTTCAGAACCAGGTTATTATGTGCACAGATACTGTGTGTACATCTCTAAGCATTACATAGGTATCTTCAGTCTATTTATTAAGCAGATACGTTCTTGCACTAAACTTTATGTAAAAAATGTTGCTGTTAGCTCATCTGCATGTGTTTAAAGTGTAACAGTAATTGCTATAGACCTTACTTTATTCTAACATTAATTTATAAATTATTTAGGTATGATACAAAGTTTATTGTGCACTCATGTTTTCCATTTTGCATGGAATTAAATATTTGTATGCAGAAAAATGTTTGTTCTGTTTTTCTCCAGTTACAAAGATAAGCTATTTTAAAAGAGGTTTAGTAGGTGTTTTTGCTGTTTTCTAATGTGGAAAGCCAAGCAGAGATTTCTGTACGAAGTGTTGGGTGGCTTATGGAGATACCCATTTCTGTGGGATTTGTCTAGTCATTTTAATTTTCACTAACCTTTGTTTTACCGATAGAATAATTCCTTTTTAAAAATGGGAATGCTATGCTAATACAAACCCAGCAAACTATTTCCCAAAGGCACTTCAAAAGCAAATTGTCTTTTTTAGAAAGCTATTTAGCATCCACCATGCATAGTTACAGCATGGGCAGTGGAGCCTTGTGGAAATAACCTGCAAATTTTGTGCTTGTTTAGTCCTCCTTGGAGGTAATGAAACTTTTCTATGTGATGTAGTCTTTCCTGATCAAGTACTTTAAGTGATAATTCAGTCATCCACATCTGTTTTCAGATATGTTTACATGACAATTCAAAACACTGACATATTTACTAATCTTTAGCGCATAAGCTTAGATTTCTTCTTACGTGGAAGAGTTGATCTTATTAACACCTGATCATAACTGTCTATATTGTAAATATAAGACTTTGTATAAATGCTCTTTTTGAGAGCATGGTATTTAAATGTTTTTAAAACTGTAAGAGAACAGTTCTAGAAACTGTATTTTAATAAAATCCATGAAAATACAATTATAGATGAGGGGGAAAAAGTGTGAAGGTAAAATCATGGACTACTGCAGTCAATAGGAGTTATGCAGTAGATTTTAGTGCTTTACTGGGACCAGAGCATTCTCTGGGAGTTTTGATTTACTTATCTTTTGTCTTTAGTTATATTACTTTCACATAATCTGTCACTTAAAAGTGTGTAACTTTCAAATCATAAATCAAAACCAAATGCTTTACGGGATGTCAGTCTAAGTTATTTAATGTTTTTTGTAAGAACTACGTGTCTGTAATATAGTAGTACATTGTAGATGATTTCACTGCTGTTAGTCTGTTGTTACATTGAGCTGCAGTAGTTGGCTTTATTCATTTGCAGGGTTGAACATTACTGTTTAATTGTTGTAAAATTTTATAAATCTCTTTGGGTTTTTTTGGTTGACCCAAATATAATGTAAGTCTTAATGACAAAATGAGTGAAAATGGATGTTAAACCAGTCTGTGGTATTCTTATATCTCTGTAGTAACAAGTATGCACTTCTCTAGTTGCTGCTGCATGTAATTTATTTACTAGCATGAGTCTCTTAGCTTTTGTAAAAAGGCTTTAATTGTAAACTTAAAAATAGGTGTGGAGTATGGTTGCTTAGAACAAGTAGAAGGAGCCTCATTGAAAAAAAAAACCACAAAAACCCCCAAAATATTTACCTAGGTGAGTTTCTCCTCTACCTACTTTTAATGCCAGTTTGTATCAAATTATGCATTTTGGCATTTTGAAATTCTTAACGATAGAGTCAGAACATACAAAGAATTTGTCCAAAATAAAGTTAATACCTGGTGCCATGTATGCAATACCTGTGACATACATCAAACCACAAACAGGAACACCCCATTATTGCAATTTTTAAAAGTCCATGCTAAAGAGAAGGAACGTGCATCATTTCTGCGAAGCTTTGCTCCAGAGCTGAAATGTTACTTGATTTGCCAAAAGTTTACCTAAAGCATTAGCACTACAGGACTCAGAACGGTCAGATCTTTAGATCTGTTACTTCTACAGTGAGTGTTCAGCTTTTTCCTCTTATGTACCCACAGCTTGTTTGTGTGACACAGCCCTCATGAACTGTATTTCCTGAAGTATTTCAACTAGAAAAATACAGGTGTACCATCACTTAAATTCTCGTGCCAGTGTTTGGTTAGCCTTTGAAGAGTCATTTAACAATATTGGTGATTTTGGTCTGTGGTATTTAAAGTTTGTAAATGTATTAAGAGAACTGCAAGAATCCAAAAGAAGTACAGGCTATCACTTGTTCCCCCCTGCTCTGTGTAAATGTTTTGCACAATTATTTAATAATATCAGACACATTGTAATTTATATATATATAAATAAAAATTTGCTTCTTTAATAAAACTGAGAGCCACTGGATTATTTGTTTCTAGCATTTGGTTTTTCAATCCTCTAGTTGAGGGTTGTCCAAAACAACTGTTGTAGCCTGTCCAAATTATTTCTTGGTATTTTTTATCTGATTTACTGAAAAATCCTGGATTATCCAGGTGGGGTAGTGGCTGACACACACCAAGTAAACCTCTACCAAAGGGGAAAAAGGTTACATATGGTACAGTATTTGCTAGCACCAGACATTCCTTTTTTAATTATGCTTGTTTGCAATACAAAATAATTTAAGTAACATCATACTCTTTAAAATACAGTAGTAAAAGAACAAATCGCCTTTGTTCAGAATTTCCTAAATAAGTTTGAGTAACTGCTGGCTAAAAGGAGAAAGGGGAAAGGCTTACGTGTGAAAAATCCCTCATAATAGAAATTTTGGTTTTTGCTTTGGCATTGCTTGGATTTAGAGAAAGAAATGTTCAGTGTATCTTTCATTTATCTAACTTTTGGATGTCTGGTAACAAGGAACTACAGTAGAACAGCATAACAAAAATTAAAGAACAAAGAACTAATACATAATGGGCATCTGGCTAAGCCTTTACTTTCAGCCCAAAGCATCCATGAATTTGCTGTTCTAAATATACATTTCAATCCTATGCAAAGTACTGCTAAAGTTGTGTGTCCCTTCTCTCTTTCTACTGACATGTTCTGATTAGTTTGTAAAACATCAAATTATTTCCCTCACTCAGAGAAAGCCTCTGCATTACCCTGTAGCAGATGCACTCTAAAAAAGTGTTATTAAGGAGTCCTGCAATAAATACACACTTAAACTCTGGGGATTTTTGACAGGTAACTGCTAGAGGAAAAACTAGCTGGAAGCCATTTTTCTCAATAACTTTGCAGCAGGGCACCCACTCAAGTCCATTTCTGCAGTAATCATATCAGCTCTCAGCAAAGACCATAGTACGGTTATGAACCTCAGCAAAATCATGCATAAAAATAACATCGAGGAAACTCCATTGAAAAAAATACGGTAACGGCCTTAAGACTATCACTTGGGAAAAAAAGGTGACAAAAACACTTGGAAGGTATTTGTGCATTCAGCCATGCTATAGCCAGGATTGATGTCTGAAGCTTTATGTGAAATCCCAGATAGGTGAAAGCTGTAGCAGTCTTACCCTGGCAAAATCACTCCTACAGGACAATATCAGCTCAATTGTCTGGCTAATGAGGACCAGAGGACACTTTCCAGAATACTTGAGTGAAAACAGAGAAACGGGAACCAGGAGGAAGTTTTGTCTTCAAAGTCAGTTGTATTTATTAACCATTAAAAAATTAAGAAAAGAGTACTTTGGAATCCCTCAAGTTATCTGTATTTGGCAAACATCAACTAGAGCTAAAGGTTTCATGACAGTGGTTAAGCAAGACAAGGGTTACCATACATGGAACTTAGAATACACCACCTTTATAAAATACTGATTTTAAAGCATAAAAATCAATAAATCACAGCAACACCAACAAATTATTTCACCACCACCACCACTAGGTTCTTCCATGCCACTTGTGCAATACTGAAAATCACAGAGCACTGATCCTCAGAAAAGTTGAAGACCACTTTTTATTTTATGGAAGTCATTCTGGGTCCATAACAATCCTCCTGTCCCAGGAATATTCAATTCTGCAGAGCTGTGAGGAAGAGAAATAAAGCACATAAGCAGTGAGCTGATTTAGGAGCTCACATCACCAAAGTAATTTTGATAGCGCGTTATTTCCAAAATGAAATTTTTCTTTTTTAGCTCTCAACATTTAGCTGCTGGAATGTCCTTAATCAGTCTGTTCAAAAGAGGCAATAGTCCTGAAACAAGGTACCAAGGGTACCAAGGCACAAACCAGAACGTTACCAGTTACTATTAGTTCTGAGGAGCACATGACTGCAGAAATAACCAGAAAACCACGTTCATTTGAACCTTCATCTGTCCTTTGCAGCTCATCAGCTGAAATACTAACACAGCAAGTAATTAACAGAAGAACAGCCATTACAAGTCACAAATGTTACAATGCCTATCCTGTACACCAACACTACCCATTCCTATGGCTTTAGAAAGCAGTCATGGAAACCAGTGCGTTACAGAGACTTTCAAGGATGCAATCCCTAAAGCCAGAGTATGTCAGCAACTCTGCCCCCAGAAAACTCTCCAAGGCATCATTATGTGCCAAATTTGCTCTTGCCGTCAGGTAAAACTGAACACTGGGAGCTAACAAAAAGCACATATGCTTGTCACGAAAACAAAATATCTCCTGAGGATGACAGCAGCTATTCAAAGCTTCAGAGGTTGCCTCAGCAACACTAAATGTGAATTTTGACAACACACATGCACAGCATACACCAGAAAACCCACCAACAATCTTTTGGAGTCAGGAAAGAAGGAACTGCAAGCTCTATCAAAGCATCTGTGGAGGTTTGGGTTGGCTCCCTGCCAAACCCAGCTGCCGGCCACACAGATTCCCCCCTCTCCCAAGAGAGAAGGGGAAAAAGTACCCCAAGGCAATTGTAGTAAAAGTATATATATATTCACATATATTACAATTATACACAATCAAACACTATGAATCTACAGAGTAAGAACCCCAAACAACTCCAAAAGGGAAAAGGGGGGAAAGGGAAATGGGACAAAAAATGGGAAAAACCAAACCAAACAGATACACACACTCATAAACTCAGGGGAAAGCTCAATAACCAATACAATCCATTCTCACTGACACTCCCCTCAAGAGAAGCAGGTCCTTCCCCTCTGCGGAGCCGGGACACTTTTCTCCAATAGGCCCCAGCTCACCGAGAGGAGCTGAGCTGGCACAGAGACCTGATGCCCTCCAAGCACACGAAAGGAAGAGAGAGAGAGGGAGGAAACCTCCCTCCCCACCTTATGTACCCTTGATGACGTGAAGGAATGGTGTGGAATACTTCCTTAGTTATAACCTTGTTACCAGGGAAGGCCTAGACCAAACCCAAGAAAACTAAACCCCCACAATATCCAAGCACCTCAGGAAATTGTCTCATGTTAAAACCAAAGAACTCTGAAGACAGAAAAAAAATCCTGCAAAAATGACTGAGATGTTTGGAAAGTTTTATTTATGCAGCAACTTCAAGCTATTCACCAAAAACCTCAAGCCTTTTCCAGATGCTCAGGACTAGAATAAGGGGGTATATAGCAGAGGCTGTTTTTCAGAGCTCCTCAGAAACCAGTAAACTGCAACACCACAGTCATTCCCATACAAATTGTTAATCCCAGTGCGTCACCACACGGATTCTGCACCAGCTCTCACTAGCTTTATTTAAAAATTCTGCCCTTCCATCCTAGTACATCTAAGAGATCAACAGACTGTTACGCTCTTACACCAGCACTGTAAAGGTCCTTCCAAACACACACATTACTTGAAAGAGAGAAGTGCAGTTAGTGCGTATTAGAGACAGTAGTAGATATTAGATAAGCCAAACTATTTAGTTAAACAGAAGTAAAAAGGAAATATCAGCCTTAATTTTTCACATCATATACTACAAGGCATGGAGAAGAAAATGCATTTCATGGTTCAAGACAGCATTACTCACTTTTTACTGAGAGACTTCCACTCATCTTTCACTGGCTGATCAAGGAGGGACATCATAGAGTAATTATCCAACATGAGACCATCAGGGTCATCTGTCTGACCTGGGAGTTTCCCAAGAGGAAAGTCTTTCCATCGTACTTCATCTAGGTAAAAACAGTACAAAAAGAAGCAGTCTGACCTTCCCAGAGAGATTTTCAAAAACAAGATCCCCCCCAACTTTACAAATACTGCCCCATGCAACTCAGCCATCCAGCAAAAATGACCAATGTCAGGTATGCAGCAGAAGTAAGTTTGAACTATAGTTGTAACTGATTTTATTTCTAACCTTACTATCTCTTCCAAAGAAAGCCACTGTAGTATTTAACAGCAGGAACATATCTGGAGTCATGTAATATTAGCATGCAATCTACAGAGGGCAACTCTTCCAAGCCACTGGGAAACAATGTCCAGTAAAAGAAACCACACAGTATTCCAGAGCAACCATTCATATTACCTTCCTCTTTGAAGAATACTTTTGTTGGGAACGTGCACATTGACTTACATATGATAATTTAAAGATATTATTCTGCATAATTCTTTAAATGGAAAAAGCTATTTGTACACATATGAAGATGCAAACCAGTATCTTTCCATTCAGTAAGCTCATTTCTCCAGTGAGACCAAGCATCAGCTTCTTAACTTCCTCAGATGAACAGAAGCATAGCTACAGTGCCAACAGCAACTAAAGAAAAACTGAAGCAACAACTGTAGAAGAGTATAAGGCAGCATAAAGCTGAGGCAGCCTAGATAACCACTTAAGCGATTCTGGACGAACAGATGGGCTGGGATGAGATGGCAAAGAAAAAGAATATGACAGAATCTTGAAAATACAGCACCTATGGCTGTTCCTTCTCCATGACTTCACACGTGTTAAATTTTACTTCCAGTGGGGGCTAGAAATTGCACAGTGGAAAACCACTGATCACAAGAGGTAACATCAGTGAGCCTGTTCCTTCATATTGTGAGGCCAAAAGTTCCTAGAAATCCCACTTTATATTTCATTCTTATTTCACATCTAAGACATTAAAGATACAAATTATTATGTGTCACTGTTTTGAAAATAAGATTTTGAAGCCTATGTGCTTTCTTGATACCAGAACACCTATTTTTGGAACATTTACGAGCAACTTGGCAAAGACCAGGACACAGAAGCTTTGAGAAGGGACTCCACTCCAGAAAGCCTGATTTCATTTGAGACACCTGCTAACCATGTACAACTTGGTCATTCCTTCTCTTTGCCTGAAATTGGTTAGTGTTGTATACCCAGTATCTGCTCAAAACTCCCAAGCATTGCCCTAGAAGAACCAGCACATTTATTTGGTTTTAATTTTATACCATTCTTGGGCATTTAATAGAACAAAAAAAATCTTTATGTAGGATAGTGCTTTCTAAATGTTACAATTTTACAATTTAAAGAGGGGCAGAAACAGCATGTGGCAACATCCAATGCAGCTATAAGGCAAACTACCATTATATATATATTCAACAGGCTAAACCCTTCTTTGGGGAACAACACAGCAAATAGCTAATATGCCACATGATGTCACAGGTTTGTATATACCTACTGGCTATAGTTTCAAATTGTATAAGAATGGTAACTACAGAGATGTTTTTCAAGCAGAAATGAAGTTCATACAAAAACAACTTCGTAAATAGAATCTTCACCAAAGTTAGGTGGTTCAGGACACAATGCGTGTTCCTTCAGTGAAAGCTGTCCTTGGTTTGAACAAAAGTCACAGAAGCAAGGCACAATTTTACTTTTGTTGTTGAAACATCCAGCTCTAACAAGCTGTTCACATTAGCATAACCAAGATCTCTCTCTTCTCCTGTTGTGGATTTGGTTTTTTTTTTACTTCGGAGATTTTACCAGTGAATAGGGTAAAAGAGTTCATTATCTTCTAATGGCTGCTTTTCTTCCTTTAAACATCGTTTTGCCTCCAACTCCTCTCTATCAACTTCCTCCTCCTATCTTCAAGTCCCTTTATAAATCACTCATCAAAATTCTTAAGCTACAGAAACCTCCAACTCCAATGAGAAAGTACAGCTACTGTAACAAAGATAAAACACTGGATATACTGTTTAGTCCTTCTAAAAACTTGCCTTGCTCCTTTCTTTTGTTTGCCACCATGTTACAACAGCCATTTTCCTGGAGCATGGAACTTGGCTTCACAGCCAAACTGTGCTTTCAAATACCCACAAGTCTGACAAACACAAGTCCAAGAAACATCCATATTTTCTTTGCCATTCACAGCTGGCACATATTCTGCCCATCAGTTGGATATATTGAAATTTTAAACAGTTTGGAAAAGCCTAATAAAAAAATTAACGAGAAATAATAACATGCTCCTGGAAAACGCACTCACAGTGGTTTAGGAGCCTAGGAGAAATGACTCCTGCACATAAAGGAAAGACTCAAAAAACCCTACTTTTTCCATTAATTTGGTATTTAGATGATTTTGAAGCACACTTTAATTATGGACAGGCCCAAAAGGCTGAGATGTCTTTGCATTTCAATTAATATTTGTCAGTGATGAAGACTGTCCAAGTCTCAGAGTCACTCTTTACCTGCAGTGATCTGCCAGGGGGACCCTTGCAGTGCTGCCCTTCTCTCAGCAATAGCTGCCATGTTACCAGAATGAGCAAGTCCTTCCAAAGGATTTGGTTCAGTTACCATCTCTTCTTCCTCCCCTTCCACTTCCTCTACACCATCATCTCTCTCCAGCACATCATCTTCTTTCTCTACAGTTTGTCCTTGATTTTTAACCTGATTTTCCTGCCTTACTCTCCACTGCAAGCTCTCTATAGTGTAAATTGGATGTTCACTGCCATCTGAAGAGAGGCCTGGAGTGGACAATGGGGCACCTCCTTCTGTGTAAACGGAGGCAAGATAGAGAAGGTTCTTCCGAGAAGAACGTGGCAAGCGAGGTCTCATGATTGTGAGGATCCTAGAAAGAAAAAAGGGCAATGGAAAAGTCTTACAAGTCTTGATAAACCTTCATCTGGAGTCTTTTTTGCTTTCAAATGTTTGTTTTCTCCAGGACAGCTGGCTCATATAGCTCCTCTAACAGGCAAAATCTCTGGTCAGTGGATGCTGCAATACTCCCTCTTTGTGATTAAAATTAGGGACTTGGGATACCTATAACTGAATTTCTGCTTTGCTGTTTACATGTGTAACAGTTACAAATTTACCACAGGTGGCATCACCTCTATAAGCAGTCACACCTCTACAAAGTCACTTTTCTTGTGACCAGGTTGCTTCTTCAGTACCTCCCCAGATAACCTGTTTCATTTTGAAGGTGCAATCCTTTTAAATTCTCTTTCTTCTTCGCTTTGTGGAATCAGTGGGGAGATGAGTAGCAACAAGCATAGCTTTATATGCACTTGTCACAATTCCTACTATAGGCAAAGCAAGGAAAGGGAACACAGCTATAACTCAGAGCACTCACTAGAGAACCAAAAGTGTTACAGAGCATTGTTTGCTGTTCCTTTTCTAGAGCACAGAGTCAAACTTACAGCTGAAGAAGATGTGGGGTTGCCCAGCAAGGAGCTTCCAAGCAACTGTCAGTCAGTCTTATCCACTGCAAAGGAACTTTATGGACGAACAGCTCCTTCACGGACACCTGTTTGTTACAGTGTTGTCTTTTCTTCCCTTCAAAGAAGATAACGAAAACAACAATGTGCTCAAAACTCAAAAATATGCCCTTCATCCCTCTGCATTTTTACTGGAATACATCTTGAAATAAGCTGGCATTTCAATCCATGTCCATGACCCGATGTACTGACCCCATAAGGGACATGACAATGCAAGGACAAGCAGGTCGGCTCCACAAGACCTGATCACAATGAGGTGCAGACCTTCCCAAGCTGGCCCTGTGCATGTCACTTCAGACAGGAAAGCCACAAGATGTGTTTGAACAGTATTATCCCAAGTAAATGTAGGACACTATCTGGGACCCAGCACCATTACAGACAGCACTGCAATGAGATTGAACAGCTGGGAATGAGCACCATTCAGGGGTCTGACAACATAATAGATATATGCTCAGTGCTGACTCAAAGCATGAAATATTAGCCCATGACTACCACAGATAATGGCAAAATCTTTGTGCAGTCTGAGCCTGACCAGGAGAGGACAGAAGAGGCAGTAAAATTAACCAGCTGAAAACCTCTTCAAGAATACACTATGCTACAGTATAAAAGTCCTGTTAACAGAATACCTGTGACACTGAATAATTAAGAACCTCCTCAGCATCCCTCTCTGGAATGAAACATACAGTCTGCAAATTTGAACAGTTCTAAAGAGTCAGGAACTGAAAACAAAATATTTCTTTTTACTTTTGTATAAGTTTAGAAGGCATAAAAGTCCTGTGACAGGATCAATAAAGGGCAGCAACACTATTTAGTATCTTGTAAAGGCAGGCTTCTATTAAGAGAGGAAAGAACTGGGAACAGGGAACAGATTGCATGTAACATCTTCATTTATTATCTGCTACTGTTATTTCATACAAGTACTGGTATCTGAAAAAACCAGCACTTAAGGGCCTGATCTTTCACATGAGAGATTGACTTTCCCTATCTTGAGGAGGCTGCAGCAAAGTTATCAATAACAATTTCAATTTTTTGGTAAGAAATGCATGACATGCATAAGCTGCAGGTTGAAAAGTCTAAGAAACACAACAATAAAAGCTCTACATTCCCATGACAATATGTATTACTTAGGTTACTGCACTTTCTGTCTAAAGGTCCCACGACTCCCGGTTTTCACACTAGTCCAGAGGAGACTCTTATATTTCTTTAAACAAAAAAATTCCAGACACACTCACCAGCGTTTACTTTGGCAATGCCAGTCAGCAACTCAGAAATCCAGTTAATCAGGAACTGAGGCCTGAGTTCTGCAGAGTCAGAACATTCCTTCAACTCCATAAACATTTTCTCTATTAGGATCTGTGTAAAACTTCGTGAAAGGAGTCCTGTCAGCAAAGGTTGCCAAAAGCAGTAAAAGGTCTGAGGAATTTTGAACTGCCATACCTCTCTATTTGCTGCAATAAGAAGAAAGAAAACCCCAGAGAAGACAAAAATTAGCGTTTTGCAATTTTTTGTGAAATGCAGATGTGACATTTGCACTAAACTGACGTGGTTTGTTCTAAGATCATTGATTCCAGCGTATTTCTTGTGATCCTCACTGAACCTGAAATTACTATTTTTCTTATGCTAGGTAAGTAAAATAAGCAGCAAATTGGTAATCAGCACAAGGAAATTATTAGCACAGGAAAATCTACTTGTTTTGATAACCCTTTTCAGTTTCAGCTTATTTCACACATAATTCACAGCCATTCTGTCTAAAAATATACTGCAAAGAGAAGATACATTAAGCAAAGCAACATAGAATATAAAGGCTCCTGAATTTTTACTACTGTAATATAGTCACCGAAATTTAAGGATTTTTCTTGGCAAGTTCTCTGGCTGTGAAATAGGGAATTTATAAATTTTCGTTCCCTCTACGTACCGAATTCTCTTGCAGAAAATCCATGCAACTCTACACATACAGGCAGCAGCTTTGAACTAAGATGTAACTGGTGAACGAGGCTCAAAAAAACCCGCCCATCTTGATTTGCTTCAAATTTTCAATATAGAAAAGAAACTACCGAGAGTTCATGAAATTGGCAACTACTGCAGAACAGGGTAGAGACAGGCTCTGAAAGATGTTTTGGCTGTGCGTTCAGTGCTGAAGAGCTCTCCTTCAATACTAGGAGACCCGTGCAAAAGCAGTAGCTAAGCACGGACATAAAGGAGTCCGGAGGACAAGGCAAAAGATGTTTAAAGGACCTAGATGTACCAAAAATATGCAGAGAATTGCAGGTTTCAATATAATGAGGAAAAAAAGAACAGACTTGGTCAGAACACTAACTATGCACTTTTTACTTGTGTGGTGCCCAAAACACTAACCTTCATGCTTGATATTTAGCACCTTCAGACAATCCATCTTTGGGATGAGAAAACCATCACTGAGAAGAGCTTCAGCCACTGATTCCCTAGAGCAATCAGAACGACTTATTAATGCCACTTACTCCTTTATATATCAAAACACAACTTGTATCACTTCTGAGACAACTTTGAGAACCAAATGCCTAAGACTATTGGGAGGAAATAGAAAATTTTGCAAGGCACTAAAATCACATGCTGGTTTTGGTTTGGATATATCTTACTAGATTTGGAGGGAATGTGCAGTTGTACAAACTGGAACAGAACCGGAACCTTGAAGGAAACATTTCTACTCAAGTTACAAGTATCTTGGTATTTCAAAAACACAGTAACATTTATCATCCTCACATACCTATGAGGTATGATCCAATTCTGCTGCCAACAGGCCGGCCAAGACCTGAGAACCTCTGACTCACAGAGCAAAGTTAAATCCAGGGGGAAAACCAACCCTGTCAACTTGCTGGCACAAGTCACATACAGTGCACACAGCTGTTCAGCAGATAAGCTGCAGTAGGGTCACGACTACTCCTCCCCACAGCTCTGTTTTGGATGTCTCCTGCCCTTATAATTATCCTGCAAACTTCAGTTAGTCTGACAGCACTGAATGCTCCAGGCTCCAGGATCACTTCATCTCCCATTAGGCTGACTTAATGAAAAGGAAAGATTGAGGGTACCAACACAGGAAGGCTGTACTGACACTTGAAAATAAGATACGGCAAAAGAGAAAGCACTAAAATTTCCACAACTACCCCAATATCCAGTTGTATGATTCTCTTGAGTTCTTCTGTTCAACGCTTCTAACCCCGTGCAAAGATTTGGAATGGTAGCACTCATCAAACACGGCATATTTTGATAGAGAATGTATGAGAAAATTTGCCTTCCCCAACAGACGGACTTCCAAATCTAAACATCCAGACATGACTTAGATCCAATACTGGATTTTTATAAATACAAACAGCAGCTGAAGAGCTCAAACTACAGAAACAACACACACACACACTAGGCTGCTTTGTCCTAAGTAGATGATGTGGTGGGAGATCAGAGGGCAAGCAGGAGAATTTAACTTGTTTCTAAAAACAAAATCCAGTTTCAATTTTTCTCCTCTCTGGAAATTGTTCCAGCATCATTACCATCACTCCTACATGCATGACCAATCACCACCAACTCTTGGGCAGTTCTCTGAAGCAGACAGCAGAGTATCCTTTGCAAGTAGCTCATTTTCCTTTAGGTCTAAAAGAATCTACTGCCCTCTGCACAATCCAAATTACAGGCTATGTCAATAGGCAAATGAATGGCTTCATTCAATTACAAAGGCATTCTAAATTAAAAAGGCACTTCCACAGGTCACTTGATATATTAATTTGTAAACTCTGCTACCCCCAAGTTCATAAAGCAAGTTTCCAAACCCGACGAAGTCACAACCTGTCAACGCATTCCACCCTAGCCTTCCTCCCTTCCTCCCATATGGTATATTTTGTATGAGTGAACAACTAATATGTTTCTCTTCAACAAAAGCCAGAAGCTGAGTCCTTTAACTTAAGCACCTTTATGCATCTTCAGAAACATAGGGGACTGCAGGAACAACGCTGTCTTCAGCTTGGAGAAGGAAAGTACCATTGGTCAGTCCTTCAGAAACCTAGGTTCTCACAGAGGCCACTGGAGATGCCTCCATGGGACTGAGGGAATAAACGGCTGCTCACAAAATACAGTGAAGTACCAAACTAGCTGTATGTAACCTGACACCCAGTTTCTGGGGCTTTCTGGACATGCCTTGGGCTCAGCACAGTTAAGTTTGGGACAACACCTCAGAGACTATCTGGCACACGGAACATTATTCATTAACACAGATTAACAACTCACTCCTCAAAGATGCTGAGGAAATCAACTAATTGTTTTCTCCACTATCAGCTGAACAACACTGTGAAAAGGTGTTGCAACAGGGCTACAGGCCCAGTTCTGCACTGCACCTTTCACCTTAGTTCCTTACTAGAGATGTACCTGTTTTCCTGCATCAGGTCTTTGATCTGAGCCAAAATCCAATCCATTTCTGAAGAGGAATCAGACCACAGTTCTTGAGACTTTGAAACAGACTGCATACTCTGCATAACCTGAGTGAAGGAAAAATTCAAGCATTAACAGAAAATATACCCAAATGGCAAACATAAAGACATTTCTTTGAAGAGAAGATGCACATGCCATATGTACTTCATCAAGAGCACTTGAAAAAAAATTCACAGAAGTTACAGTAAAAATTAATATAATGCAAAACATACAAAATAAGCCAGTAACAAATACAGAAAGGGAAGGATGAACAAAGGAAAATCATGGTTTATACTCCAAAACCAAGACAATGAAGGAAACCGGATGTCCATTTTCAATAAAACTCCTGATACCACCTCTCATTGCTGATTTAAGTCTACACTTCACTGGAATGTTAGCACACTTTCTCCTTAAGCCCCTAGTGATATTAATCAAAATAAAAGTGAGAAAATCTCCCCAGTAACAACAGGTCATATCCAAAGACTGCTGAGGGGGTCTGTAAGCCAGCTCTCACCACATCTCGAGAACTAAGGTATTATTACAAAGCAGAAGCTGAGGAGAGAAACATTTCTGGGGCAAATTATTCACAAATATGAATTGCATCACCTCAGCCACTGAGTCACTGCAAACATATACCATGGATGATAGAAAATATGGACTAATGATTTCTGAATGATAGGTCTAAATTTCCGGAGATGCTAGGAAGAATGAAAACAAATTAAGCACTGTCCATTTGGACATGGAAGACTTGGGATCTCCAGTAAGTACGTATCTTCTTTATAAACCTGAACAAAACGTTCACATTAGAAACCACCACAGCTCAAATCGCTTGTTCTCTGCAGACAAGATTTCCTTTGGCAAGCCACGTATGACAACACTAGTAGAGATACGTGAACAAGGAACTAACTAATGCAACAAGAAAGAGAAGACGTATTGCCTCAAGCAGGAAATGAGAAATAACAAAAGTGCTGATAATCAGAGTGCACTTACCCGAAACTGCTCATTTTTGTAAGATATCAGAACATCTCTGACTTTTTCTAGAAATAAACATAAATATGTAGTTTAAACAGGGCATCAACTATTTAAGGGAATTTTGTACCTAAGCAAGCTGCTTAGTTTTGCTGAATATACACTCAAGGAAGGCATCAGTCAAATGAAGTCAAAAATTCTGATTCAGACAACACACTGGAGATTCACAAAACTCCCAGACTTTTCCAGCAACATAAATTTTCTCAAGTAGGGTTGAATCATGAATTTCCTCTTTTATCACTAACAGTGGTCAAAGACAGGTAAGCTGGATAAACAGACAGCTCAAAAAAAATCCCTAAATAGATCAGTTTCGGAAGAAATTGTTCCTATGTGCAGTTTATATTCTGATGCATATTTGTATTCCTTATACTTGCATTTTGCAGCTACTGCAACAGCACTGTGGCTATTTACAAACCAACCACATCCTTACTGGACTTTATTGAACTTTAATTTACCACCTGCATGAAATGTCTTTTATCTGCAGACCACTTTTACTGTACTTGAAATAGCAACATCTTCCAAAACACTTCACCATTCAACTGCCATTGTCCCCTGCTACACGTGTGTCCACTACCCAGTATGAGCCAGATAACACTTCAAAGGCATTTGAACTGTAGGACCAATATACCATTCCCATTCCATTACTCTGGACATACAAATCCCAGAATCTACTACATCATTCTGCAATTCTCTCTTTTGTCAACTGGGGCTGGGCTGTTCTTTTTTTTAGGGTAACCAGAGAGAGGAAGGAATAGCACATGCTTGGATCTCATTCAACATGAGGACAGAAGAGCAGACATACACTGTGACAAGAAAAGTGTTAAGAGCTGCTCTGTTCCAAAGTTTAATACTGCCTCTAGAATTGGATTATTCTAATAAATGCTGCATTAAACTACAAAATTAACTAAAATTTCCTGGATCACAGCCGCTCTATATATATAGATTCTGTAAGAGAGGAACCTAGAAAAGACTTGCAACAAATCTATAGATCCTAAAGCCTGAAAAATCATTACAGTCACCTAGTGTGACCTTCTAGGGAGCAACAAGTGCCACTTCAGCATTTTTGTACACTCTCTGGGCCTTGAATTGGGCTGCTGTAATTGGCTGAGCAAGCTACTCCCCATAAGCCTGTCATGTTTTGTCAGAAAAAAACCTATGACTGATTTGTTTTACTATTTGAGGTACTGTCTGATACTTCACATGTCTAAAACTTGCAGACCAGACATCTAATCTGAACATCCATTTCCTCCCCGTAGTCATTCAAACTAGAAATCTACTTTGAGAAAAATCCTTTATTCTGTGTTCAGGGACTTCTGGTGACGGAAAAAGCAACCACTGGAACAGTTTACCAAAGATTTCCCATTCTTCTGCACTTAGTATTTCAGATTATGCCCAAGTTGGGTAACCTGTGATTTTTTTTTTTAATACTATCAGCAGCTAAATGATTTTTCTGCCCACACGCAAAATATTTTGAAACTAGCTGAACCGCTTTTATCTTGCTCTTTGTCAAGTTAGAATCTACAAAGTTTCAAGAGCTGTAAAAGGACCAAAACCTTCTTTGTCAGTAGTGGTCTGAAAACTAAAACTGTGCCTGTCAAGACACTACAACTCATTTTACAATGCTTATATCCCAGTACAGCAGTTGCTACTAATTATGATACTGCATATTCAATAGAAGCAAAGGATTATATGCTACAAATTTGGTCAACTAATACCAAACCCGTCAGTCAACCCCAAGAATCCACCAAGGCCCAAAGAGGAATCCCAAAACCTGAAATGAAGTTATATTTTTATGCTAGAGGATGCCATGTTTAAACTAGCATATCTAATCCTTTTATTTGCCATCATTCTAGGGACACTTACCATGGAATTCCTTGTGTTTCTGACAGGCCTCATGCTGTGGGGTTTGAATCGCCCATGCATCATTGCCCAGCTCTGCATTTGTGTCTTCCTGCTCCTCCTCCTCCTCCTCATCCTCCCTTTCTTCACACAAGTTATTGCCCAGCTGACGGCTCCAATATGTCTTTCGTAGCCAGTCCAGCACAACATCACAACCTAATGGAGAACAGCAAACATTATCTTCTCACTGAGGATTTGTTACTGAAAAGAAATAATACAGGTGGTACATTGCTAATTTGTATTATGAAAAGAAATGCTATTAACTAGTTATGAACTGTGAAAACACATAAAACTCCATTAATGAAAAGATGAACAAATACAAAAAACCAAACCAACCCAAAACCAACCTCCCTACCCCCAAAAAGAAACCACGAAAAACCCCCACAATCCAGTATCACAGGCCCAGTAACATCCACCCACTGTCTTTTTGGCAACAGAAAAGACTGGACACTACTACACTGCTGCATCTAGGTCAAGATATGTCAAACTTAAGCAGAAAATAAGTTCCAGTGGTGGCGTTCCAATGAGAAAATTAGCCAATACTTTAGTATCACCGTAGTCAACATAGCATCTACAAATTTTTTTGTGCAAAGAGTACACTAAGCAGATCTTAGAACAGAAAGAAAATTCTGTTACTGCCACCACTATTTCTGGACCCAACTCAATCTAAGGACCCTGCGGAAGGTTATTGAACTGGCTCATCAGTGCTTAACCCAAAATTCCCAAGAATCTCTTCAAATGCCAAGAGCTGGTCACTCATTCAGGCTTGCAGTACATATTGCATTTCTCCCTAAATGGGATTGTTTTAAGAGTCTTAGGTTACCTCTAAACTGTCAGGAAAAGTTTTTATCTACTTCCCCAAGATGAACTTCCTATGCTGTAAAGCAGCACGAGTACCAAACTGTTTTTTCCATTAATTTTTTCAAGGGTAGGGAAGCCTCTGAACATCTGCCTTGTGAGGCACCACAGCCTGGAGCCACCAGACACAGCTCAGCTACCCCAATAAGGCAGTGACAAACCTTCCCCATGTCTGATGAGCCCACTGCAGGCCCTGCAGCCCCCCCAGACTGGAGGGAGGGGTGCTCCCCTCGGGGCCTGTGGCCCTGCTGCTGACACCCCTGCCAGTGACAAGCCCCTGGCAGCACTCACCCTTGCGGCACAGGGCCAGCCGCGGCAGCTTCCCGTGGGTCAGCTCGTGTCGCAGGTCCACAACCCAGACGGGGATATCCACCTGGAACAAGAGCCATTAGATGACACCCCACCATTCTCACTGCATCGTGCCACAGCTGCCTGCAGCCCTGCAAAGCTGATGAAAGCCTATACTTAGGTCACTCCTGTCCTGTAGTTTCCCAGCGTCCCACCTCAAGGGTGGGTCAAGATCTTCCAACTCCCTGGTCCCACTCCTCCCATGGCCTTGGAATTTTAAGTTCTTCGGTGTTAATTGGAGAAACAGATTTCTTTTTAGACAGAGGTGCTACGTGTAATTTAATGAGATACTGAGAAGCAGTTAAATCATATTTCAATGGTTAAGACATTCTCGATAACTGTATATCAAAGATACAAATCATATCATTCATAATAACCAAATCAATACACTAAGTAGCACACAATTGCTTGCAACTTTCCTACGGACAACTACCTTTAACTATCCAAGACCTCTGTTTTAAAGCTTGCTCAGTTTTAAAAGGTGAGAAGCAGAACTTTTCTAAAAACCTGGGGAAAAAAATATAAATCAGTTCATCATTCTCACACAGGGGCACAGACAATGCTGCATATATAGATATGTCTCAAAGACTGTCTGTCCTCCACTATCAAGACTTGTTCAGTCCCAGATACGATGCTCACTGCAGCTGGCAATAAAAAGACTCAAGTTGGTCCTGCTACTACAATTGCAGTTTAAACCTTCCCTCCACCCCACAGAATTGGACAAGCTCACCTGAACCAAGAGACACAAGATGAAAATGCCTGTAAATGTGATTAAGTGCTTTTTATGTATAACCTGGCTTGTCAGAGACTAGAATTTATAAACCACAAATTTAGCTTTTTCTGTATCTCAGTAGCTAAGAAAGAAAAATATGGGACAGTATGTCAAGTGGGACTATGCAAATCAAGGCTTTGATCACACATGATTCAGAAAGCTTTAATGATCATCAGCTTTTGTTATTCTTAATCTGACTGTAAAGAACAAAAAATTGGATACAGTTGCAGCAAGCCTCTAAAACTTTGCAGTTAGAAAGAACTGGCATCTACACCCATTATTTTGGTTACAAAAGAATGACCCCCCCACAATTCCCTCCACTGATTGTTAATAGACAATGCATATGTTTACTGTATAGATAAATTATCAAGCAACTGTTATTAAATATTTACCTCTCTGGCTAATTGTCTCAGAGGAATGCTGGCCATTTTCTGTTTCCTTTCCGTGATCAAGTTGACAAACCTGCATGCAGGTTACAAAAAAGAAAAAATACTATCAAAACCTTCAGAGAAACTCGAAACCCCAGAGAAAAATTCTCCACATGCTGTACAACATTGTGGTCCCAGAGATGCAAAGTGAACCTAGACAGCTGAATAATGACACCTGCCCAGGTCTTTGTCTCAACAGGCCTTCAGAGCCCCTACCTTACAAGAGCCAGCCCATAAGAGAGGATGAGCTCCTGTGACATCAGTCTGCCAGATGAATCCAGGACCTTGCAACGAATCAGTTCTGCTGTGCAATCCACTGCAAGAGGCATTTTTTGACCATACCTGGAGATAAAGGAAAATCAGGTGAGCAGTCTCCCACAAATACACTCACCCTGCAAGAAGGGCAGCTTTCTGACTAGTTTTTGTGCTCTGTGGTACATAACAGCCTAAGAAACATTATGCAGAGACAGCACGAAAGACTTATTCCAGAAGGCTTCTATTTGGAACAGTGATTACATGGCTATTCCTAAACTCATGTTAAATGAGTACTTGCCGATATGCTACGCACATACACAAGTTGCCTTATCTAGGCGGGTCTTCTGTATGGATGCAGCAGGGGTAACACAGAATAAGGAGATTTGGGGGTGTTGAAAATGCTCACTGCCTCGAGAAACCAGCCCGCAGTGCTGAGGGCTCGCGGGTATTCTGCCTTCCCTGCTCTCCACGGAGTCGTTGTTTGTGACATGAGCTACGTGACGGGACCCTCCCGCACCGAAGACAGCCTGCACGATGGGGCCGCGGAGCTGCCCGGCCGGCCCGCACACACAGTCCCGGCCGCGGAGCCGCCCCTGTGCCAGCTGTGCCCGGGGCCCTCGGCGTCCTCCGGGCCCGACACTGCGAGCGCCTGGCGCAGCCGGGGGCACAAAGGGCAGAAGAGCCACTGCCGGGACAGAGGGGCAGCCCGGAACCCGGAGGGCCGCACCGCGCTCCCCGCCCGCGACGCGCAGCCCGTACCGGCTCTTCCAGGCCGTCACCCGGTCCAGCGCGTCCTGCTGCAGCCGGCTGTCCCCGCAGTACAGCCCCACCATCACCTGGTCCCACTCCGCACGGCCCCTCCAGGCTACCACCGTCCGCAGCGGCTTCAGCCGCCTGCGGGCCAGGGCCGGGGCCGAGCCCGAGCCCGAGCCCGGCCGCCCCCNAGGTGCGGGCCGTGGGGGGCTGTGGAACGAGAACACAAGAGATCCTTAATTTCCTTATCTTCTTAGAATAATGTTCAGAAAGCAGGGCTTGAGTTTTTCATCTGGGCATGTTGAATTTTGAAAAGCAAAAGGGGTTGTATTACAGGAAATAAGCAGCTGAACATGTTTTCCAATGCCAGAGGCCTTGTCAACAGGTTCTAGGGCTGTTCTGAGATGTCAGCCAGCCCTGAAGGAGAAGGCAGTATGTTATTCTGCATTTCTAGCTACTCCACGAATCCTGCATATACAGTTTCGTGGTAAGGAGCAGCTTCCTGCAGGGGGAAAGATGTTTTGGCTCAGTGGGTCTCTCTACAGGCAAGACTGAAGGAAAAAGCGTAGTTCAGACAATCTAAATGTTCCGACCAGGCAGCAGGGTCTGTTGTGAAACTTATTATACCATGCTCAACACAGGAGATTATGTTTTAAGACTTGCTTAGAGAATAAGCTGTAGATGACTTGTATGTCTGGCATATCAAGGTCACTGCAAGAAACTGCTTGTGAAGAAAGCAATTGGGTGTAGAGATGGAAAAATTAGACATGGAAAAGGATAGTGGAAGGATTGTATTAGGAATGAGAACTTTACCTCAAATTAGTTGATTGCAGGAGCAGTAGAGAGGAAGAAAGGCCTTCTGCAGCAAGACAAAGTGATCCATCCCGGTTATCAGCTTTCTTGCTCAAATGAGATTTTTGAGGCATAACTGCACAAAGTGAGGTACTTTGCTGCTGCTGCAAATGGGAGCCTTACCAAGGTAGCCAACGATGCTGTGTCCCAGACCCTTTTCTTGCATTGATTTACAGTTCCATATCCCTACCCCTTTTGCCATGGAGTGGCAGCAAATTAACTTATGCAATTTGGTCTTGAGACTTCTGGCACAGTTGCAGAGCTTGTGAGCTGCACAGGATTTAAACTGAGGTAAAGGACTGCTCACACTGGCCATTCATTATTGTTGAATACTTACTACTTGCTTTCCAGCTGGTGACATCATGACAGCAGTTAGAAGTTCAATACTCCTGTCTCTCTCTTCTGAGTCTGTTTTCTTAATATTGTCTACACTCAATGGGATGGATTTCCAGTTATTTTCACCATGTTAAATCCATAGCATCCCCAAATACTCCAAAGCATGTGCTTGCTGCTGTGCTTCTGGGGGTTGTGACAACTCTGTGCTCCCTGTGCTTTGAACAAGGTGCAGTTATTTGATCCAACCTGTCCAAGGCTGGAACAAAGATGACTTAAGTTCCTTGCAAGAAATCTTCTCTTGAAAAAATGTTTCATTATGGCAAAGGCTAAACCTGATCCCCTGCTTCTGTTTTCCCCTACAAAGGCTAATAAAGAGATGGATTCTGTTTGCAGAAGGGCTAGTATGTCAGAATTCCTGTAACCATGAAATGGATGAGAGGGCCACTGAAACAGCTCAGTACACATTCAGAGAAATAATCCATGTTCTTCCCTAACCTCAACACCACCAGCACTATAACTGGTGAAACCTTGTGCCAGAGTAGGCAGTGACTTTCCTGGGCCCTCAGGGCATGGAAAATTTAGGGTCTGGTGCAGCACACTCACACAATCTTTCAGGCTGCATCTGTACAGCCTATTTGCACAGCTTCTCTGTGGGCAGAGTGACTCAGCAGCAAAGGGAAATTCAGTTTTGGCTGGTGAAGTCAGAGCCTGGTGAAGCCCCAGGCTCTGACTCACAGAAGGCAAATGCATTTGACATATGCAGGAAAGTTCCCAAATCTGGACTGGAGAACTCAGGGCTCAAGAACAAACACCTTAAAAGATACACTGGCTCTCAAATGGTCATGTTTTTAATATTTTGCTCATTGAAGTGCAAATAATGTCCCTTCCAGATATTTCTTCCTTTTTGTGTTTCTGTGCAGTTGTAGCACTGCTCTTCTACATTTAGATTTGATGTCATTGTGCTTGTCCAAAAAAGGTTTTCATTCTGATCCCACAACGTTTGCAAAGGAGTGATGGAAAATCATTGGTGACTGAATGATAAGAGAGCGTGTGTGTGTATGAGAGAGTCTGTCTACTTGCTGTGGCCAGGCAGCTTGTAAATACTCTCTTGCTACCACATGTTGAACAAACCTGTTTTCAGCCTGAAGGCTGTGCCTGGAAAAATAGCTGCTTGTGGTCAGGCTAAATCTATCCTACTTATCTTTCTGAGTATCCTTCCTTCAGCCTACCCCTGCCTGCAGAGGAACATTGAAGGAAACTGCTGAGGAGTTTCTCATAATCCTCACCAAGGACCTTAATTGTACCCACGCTCCCTCCTGGCTGCCAAATTGCAGAAGTCATTCTCATCTCAAACTTCCTTCCACATTGCTGCAAATGACCTGTCTCTTCACACATCCTCCTTAAGCTCCAGCAATACTGACTATCTGCTCTAGGGTTAGCCTCTGTCAGCTACTCCTTAGTGTCCCCCAGCTTGGAGCCATTTGTGTGCACTCTGCTAGCCAGGAGCTGGAAGGACACAGTCATGCTGTACCCTTCAAGGTAACATGAACATCCTGAAGCTAACTGGTCTGTTTTACCTTATTGGAATCCCTTGTCTTCTGGATACCTCCTTCTTCCCTTTATATTAGCGAGCTGGAAAGGACACAATATCTAACATTCATACTGCGCATCCCTGATCCAACCAGCGCCTGAAGTCAAGTTCAACCCCAGCACCTTCACTCACCTCTAACTGAAAACTGATGTTTGCCACAAATTGTGGTACAGGCTCTGGGTAAAGGTCACTTGCATCCTTCCTCTGACCCAAACCCTGCAAGTGTGGCTTCCTCCCCCTTGGAGTCCATCTGCCCATGCCATATATATTCAGATGTGCCTGTGTGGCAGGAAAGTTCAGGAGCAAAACTTTGTTAGGGAGATCTTTTCTGTGACTCATCTGTGCTAGGGAGGGGAGAGTTTCTTTTTCATGTGTCAGCTGGGAGCGGTTCATCCTCCAGTTCCTCAGCAGGCCAGTTTCTGACGTGTCTGGGCTGCTGCACTAACACAGTATGTGAGGAGCCAGAGAAGGAGGATTTTTCTACCAGTGATTTGAGTGGAATCATCTTTTTTTAAAATATGCATTTCTGTCTCACTTCACCACCTTCCTTTTTCCTCCTTCAGTGTTGTCACCTTGTAGAATTTTAATGAGAGGAAGCAGATATATCAAGGAAATCAATGGCAGGGGCGAGGTGGGTGGGGGGGACAGAGAGGAAGAGGAGGAAAATCACATCACAGCCCAGTCTGCCAGTGTAAACACTTGATGATTTCCTGTTATTGTAGCCTAAAATGTACCATGACATCATTTGTGGGCCTCCCAGAATCACCCAGAAGGAGGAAAAGCCAGTATTCCTGACCCGCCCCCAATGTGAATCCACGGGATTCAGACCCTATAAGGCAGTGAAGGTCTGCAAGCAGCAATGATAGTGTTTCGAAAGCTTTCTTGTTCTTGGCAATGTGGAAATTTCACAAACAGGAAAAACTGCTTTTACTTTTCCTAAAGGGGAACCATTTATGCCTCATGAAATATTGATGTCTTGAACCATGATTACTTTAGAGGCAGAGCTGAAATACACGAAATATTCTTAGTTGAAGACAAACACAGAGAAGCCCCTCACCCAAATCACATCAGTTCATCATTACCAGACGTCTACATTTTTATCATATCCACTTTCATTCCAAGTCATGCCACAAACAAGGCAGTTAAGTCAAAAGCTGTGGATTATATAAAACAGTTCAATATGAAAATAATCAGATAATTTTGAAAGGTGAAGCTAGCCCTCAATAGGGCAGAGTTGCCAGTGAAATGTTATTGCTTCTTTTTTGAGCATTGAATCAATTCCCGGAAAGTGAAGAGCCAAGCTCTTCAGAGCCTGGATACATGAACTATCCTGGAATTTGACCCAACAAGTCAGATTTGTTACAGTTAATCCTGAATCACTGCACTCATTCTCTACCACTGTAAGGAAAAACTGAATCAAGTTCACAGAGATGGGCTCTCATAACTTTTCTGAGTAAAATGATAACTAAAGTGATTTCATAGTATACTCTTTAGCTACAACCCCTTTGGGCAGACTTTCAGATAGGCCATAGTGGGATATCTGCAAAATCTGGGTTTTTTCCTAAACAAGGTAACAAACCTTATAAATACAGTGTTGTATGTGTAGTCATTTGAACTCATACCCTCCCTTGCACACTTTCCAACTGCCTGTCAAACACCAATAATTAGTGTAACTTTTTGTTATTGAAATATGAGAAATTAATGTTTTCATGTTATAGGTAAGAGAAATGAGATACTGGGATTCAATGAGCCACTGCTTTATAGAATAGACTATATCATCGTCTTAATCTGAGTTTAAACCAATCCTATGCCTCCAAATAGTAGCTGAAAATTAGATTTGTTTTACCATAAAGCAGACTTGAAAAGCCTGAAGAAAGGCTTCAGGAGAGGAATACAAACAAGTATAATAAATAAAGAACACTGACATTAAAAAAAAACCCAAAACAAACAACAAACAAAACCCAAAAAAACAGAATAGTCTTGCAGTTTACTGAATAAAAAATAACAATCATGTATAAGCTTTGTTGGTTTTACTCTCACTTTAACTTACTGGAATACAAAAGTGGACTGTTTCCTGCGAGCTATTTTTGGATAGGAGAACCAAGCCATTCAATTCTTCACCATGCTAAGCTCTTCTCAAAGCTGTATATATAAGATGATTATCACTCATTAAGTAGTTTGCTCTTCATTCCCAGTGGTGCGGGGTGCCACACTGGGAACTGAGGCGAACTTGAATTTATGCACAGCTATGCCAGGACCCTGCATCCAGTGAAGTCAAGAGCCAGGTTTTAATGACAGCACCAGGGCCGTGCATATCCATTCGTGCCCAGCTATACTGTGAGCATTTACTGTGAGTCCCATTTCATTCCCAGAGCACAGGGATAACCTCCCTACAGGAGGCGGCTCTTCGCTTGGTGCAGGCTGCTCCAGTGCTCTGCAGGGCAGGATTTGTCAGGTGATTTTTTACATAGGTACTCTTTGTTGCTAAATATTTCCCATTTAGGATTTATGGCATGATGTGATACCACATTTCTTGGGTCTGACAGGGATAAAAATGGCACAGTGCTGTGATGTCATGTGACTAGGATTTATGAGAATACTTCATTCATTATGACAAATATGAAGTGGTGTAGAGAGAAGATCAGTAAAGATGTCAAAGTAGAAATTATGGAAGTTTAGGTTATGATGAGAAGTTTGGGAGAAGAGCAAAGTGTACTTGATTTCCACTGGTTTGTACAGGATTATCTCCTTATAGCCAGGGTGAATCATTCTGAAAAACTTGACTCAATTTATTGAGGAAAGCTAGGAAAAAATGAAGTGGAAGAGAATGTGGAAGAGCAATTCTTCTCCAGAGCAGTAAATCTAGATTTAAGACTCTAAGTATCAGACCAGAAACACACTGAACTGGTGATAAAAGGAGCCAGTCCAGAGGTGGCTCTGGTTCAAATTTATTAAAAAAACATTGCTAGGCTTATTTGTTCCAGGAAGACAGATCATACCTGTCCATGTCCCTAAAGATTTATGCCAGATCAAATCTCATCTCTGCTGAAGTGTGCTAGCAATAAAGTATGAAGATAACAAAACTCAAAATGCCCTAGCTAATCAGACACAAATGTCCTGCCTGCTTCAGATGAAAAGTTTACTGTCAGTGATCCAGAATTGTGTAGATCCAGTATTAATGTTTGCAGAAATACCGCTTGTGTGAAAAGACAACTTCTAAAAGGAAATTAATATTTTACTTGTATTTTGTTGGTCTTCCTCTAAATTTTTGAAAATGGAAATTGCCAGAAAATTCAGCTGGAGGGAAACCGACACACTTCACATCTATGCTTTGTCATAGATTCAGGTTTTTTGAACATATATTCCATTCTCACACTTGTCTTTCTATGTTCCCTGAAGTCAACAGACAAAATTCACATGGCAGGCAGACAGATGTAAAATTAATGCCAGTGCCCAAGAAAATGATCCATGTGAATTAACCTGAGAGAAACACAGGACAGTGTTGACTTTTTAAGCTCTGTAGTTTATTGGTGTAGTTTTGTTTTGGTCTGCTGTGGGCATGCAGAGACCCTGGGCAGTGACTGACCAAGCATGGAAGGGTGTGGTCTTGTGGGACTCATGGAGTAGGTTAGTCCATGTAGGTTTTGGGGCAAGGGAAGAGGATGTCTGCTACATTTTAATGCTAACAAGCAGGGTATGTGATGTATCATGTGGTATAGGGATCCCTCCAAAATACAACACCATTTCAATTAATTCAAAATCCTCTGCATTTTCATGGAAAGGAGGAAAAAGCCTGAGGTCATTTGTAGTGGATGAAGCAGCTTCCTAATTTTAGTCTGTAGCAGCAAGCCTACACGTGTGCAAGTGAGGGTTTTCTCCTACACCTATGAGGGAAATGGCTGAGTCGTTCAAGGCCAAGGAATAGCTTGTGGAATGAACTCTTCAGCAACCCAGAAAAATAGGTGGGCACTGTTTCTTTGACATGTTTTGTATATGTCTAAGGAACAGGATCTTCTAGCTGGAATTAAAAGGACTAAAAGGTCAGGCTCAAGGCTTTCACACAGGGTCTGAAGTTTGTAAGTGGTAAGCCCTGCATTATTTTGACATCTCCTTGTCTTGTTGCACAATATTGATACCAGACATAAGGCTTAGGTTGCCTGAGCTTTAACTGTGCAGAAATGCACAGTTAAAATAACACCACTTGCATTCTCAAATACAAGGAGCTACTCAGAACTTGTAAGCCAACCCCTCAAAAATCAGTATCAATTTTCTTCTTCTTGTCTTGTGTCTTTTATTTGTCCAGAGAAACAGGTTTTATATTCCCTGCTCATTTACTGATAACAGCAGTGCTGGGGCAAAGGATTTAGCTTCCTGTATCCAAGAGCTTGGGCAAAGATCTCAAGAGTGAAATCTCTTCTTGTGATTCTGGTGAGTTCTTAGCAGACTTCTTAATGGTATTTTTCTCACCATAAGGTCCCCACATTTCTTAAGGACCAGTGGTTTGACTATTAAGATAAAAAGTAGTTCTGAATAAGGCAGATTCCCTGACAATCCCCCAGAATACTCATAATACCAAATGAATCCTGGGAAGCTGAGCAATGCCATAATCTTTTTTCACCTTAACTGTTGCATGGGTCAGGGTTTGGTGTTCACCTGGAAAAAAACTGCCATCTGAGCAAGAGCCAAGAGTAATGTCTTCAGTATAAAATGTTCCTGCATTGGAATAAAAATGGCTGGCAACTGCCTGTATATTTTTAAGGCTTCCAAAAATAGATCTAGGCCTCAGAGAAAATGAATGGAGCCAAGGTTTAAATGGAAAGAACTGGTAAAAGATCGTTTGTCTGAAACAGCTAGTGCTGAGATCATCTTCCACATTATGTGCCACTACCTAGAAACATGGGCCAGTTTTCCCTCTTTATGACAGTTTTGTCATCCCCCTCTAAGATAGCCAATCTTATATTACTAAGGCTATGCAGTGACACAGCAGGAGCTGAAGGCTCAGCAGGAAGACCCCAGGCTATCTGAGCACAGACTGAGAAGGTATAAAAGCCCAGGGAGCCCATTGTTTAGGGTCTCTCCTCGGGGGCCACATAGAGCTATTACTCTTGTTTCATGATGATAATATGACTTAAAGGAACCAGAGGTCTGAGACTGCTATGGGAAGCTCGGGGTAGAGCTGGTAAGGAAAACTTGTATGACTGTCTGAGAGTGGGGCATGTAGGGAATCAAGTGGGGCCACTGTCAAGTCACTGGAGCCATGAAGAGGCTTTGGCCCCAGCAGTTAAAGTCTCTGGTGGTGGAAGCGTGACTGCCAGAGTGGCTCCTGGTCAGACAGCAAAGTTCACTTAACATGCCTTGGGGGTAAAATGCAGTGGGTAATGTACTAATTTACCTCTAAGTGCCCTGTTTCCAGTCTGTTTTTAGCTGAACCTGACAACTGTAAATGCTTAATGGCCCCTGAGAAATACATATGAGCAATCGTTTCCTTTTGGATGCACATCACACAATCAAAGCTATTGGAATAAATACCAGTGGAGTTAATTTTCAGATTAGAAGCATTTTTCTAAAACTGAAAGTCCTATCTTGATTCCTCCCATCGACCACAGAAATAATTCTTCTTCACTAATTTGAGAGGGAACAGACTGGTGGGACTTACCCCACCTCCTTGCTCTAAGGAGCAGATGCTAGTGTCAGTCTCCAAAGCTCATGTTATTCCAATTCTGCATAGACTTAAGAGCATTTCTATGCTAGTACCTTTCACCCAAAGTGGCAGAACATATTCCCATTAATTGTCTTGTCATTGCTAGTAATGTTATGTTATTAGGGTTGAGATGTATTGGACTATTTGGAGTGAGGTCCCAGAATATCTACTACATTTCCCTTTCTTCCCCACATTGCTGCAAGCAGTACAAGGTGTAGAAAGCAAGCAACACATGAGCATTTGCTGGTATATGGTATATAGAAAGAGTAACTGAAGAAGAGACAATTCTAGCAGATGGCTTGTTCTTACTTTTTTTTCATATGGTCATTGCATACACTGCACACATTTTGTCTGGTTTGGAACTCTCTTCTTTAGCCTCTCCCTGCACAAAAACAGACACTCAGGGAAAGATGAGTGGTGTGGGATGTACCATAAGTCATTGTTCCTAGTCCTGCTTTCTCTTGTGTACCTTGCAGGGGTGTCATTGCCAGTGGGGGATTTATATGCTGGAGGGAATGAGGAACCAGAAACTAGAGCATCTGGCAGACTCAAATCCCTGGGATTTCCAGGCAGTCCCAGCTATTTCTGCCATGGGGAATGGACAAGCCAGGAGCTGAGATGCTACAGTGTAATGAGATCCATTCTGCGAGGTAGAAAGGGGGTCAGATAAATGGAGTCACCCATCCCATGGCCCATCAGCTTCTGCCCTGTCACTGCAGTTGCACGGGAATAGAATTATTTCCAGCCTTTTGAAATCCTGCCTTCCTGGATGTGGTATGCTCGCTACTTCCTTTACCTTCCTCTCTCATCCTTCCAGCTTGAGAATCACTGCAAAAGACTACCCCACTGCTCAAGGCATAAAGGTGTTACAGAAGAAAGGGTGAATGGGAAGACTGATTTTGTTTGTTTGGGTAAGAAGATGCTTTTTACCCCTAAATACAATCAAACACTAAAATGATTCAAGATCATCATTGAAGGCATCTCACTGTGACCCTGTAGGGATTAATGTCTGAGGAGAAGGAAAGCAGTAAGACAGGGAGAAAGATGGTTAGCTGCTATTCAAATAGGACCTGTTAATTTTAAATAGACTCAGTCCAGGACTACTGTGTGCTGAAGGTGTAGTTCTCATATTATGGTAACAATTTCATTTTGTGCCTCCCTTTACTTATGTGAATTAAACTAAATTTCAGTCCTCTGAAATACACCTCTAGTATGAATTTGGCCTCTATCCTCTGTCAAAGCTATGCATAGCGGAGCTCAAGTTAGTCAGCACTGGTCAAAAAAACAATATGCTGATGAAAGAGCCCCTCGTTTAAGTGTTCATGCTAAATAATTCTAGTACATCAGACCAAATAACTTACCTGCTTTTTCTGCTTAAAAGAAGGTACTACAGAAGGTTGGATGTAAATGAAACCAAGATAAAAAAAATCCCCAGTAAAATACCAGACCTCCTCCCAGGAGAATGCTTAATGTCATCCTAGCCTAATCTAATTCTGAAATACTTTTATATTATTTGGGATCAGAGCAGCCTGGAAATAAAAGCATTTTTGAGAGCCTTGGTAATGTCACTCATTTCTCCAGTCTCCTCCAAGCAGGATCTTTAGTCAGCTGACACTTTTACCCCTTGGAATCTCATTCTGAAGTCAGGAGATGACCCCTACCTTTGGCTGTCAAGTAATCCAATGATGTGGTTGTTCACATGGCCATGCAGGAAGGGCTCAGCAAAGAGCTGCTGGATGACACCACCCCTCCTCAGCAGCTGGCAAAGGAGAAGTCTGGGGGAGTGAGGTCTTGGTGCAGCGCTTCACAGCAGGAATTCCTCATGGTACTGTGGCTGGAGCACCAGGTAGTTCATGTTTCAGATGTCTTGTCCTCCACCTCAACAAGGAAGGAGAAGGGGAAGGGGAAAGGAAGAAGCAGAAGAAGAGAAGCATAGAAACTCATGTGTCTGTCACAGGGCACCCTCATCTTTCAAAGTGGCATGAATGGTATTTTGTTTGCTATTGCTATGAATATTAGGGAAGAAGGACAAGAGAAGTGGTGGGGGTGAAAAAGAAGTGTCTGTTATGCTGTAGCATATTGCTTTGCCTTGTCTCACCCCTTCAGACCGAGACTGTTTGGCATAGGGTTTATGACTTTTTGCACACATGGCCAATGTCTGGCACACTCGGAGTGGGAATACAGTTGCTTTGGATCTGATTGTTTCACTGGCATGGGGCTTCATTTGCATCATAGCTCCTGTCATTAGCACTATGAAGAAAACATTAGGTCCTGGGTATTAAACTGTGGCACCTTAAATCTGGCAAGGAAACAGCTAGACTTTTATCATCTAAGGTCTTATCATCTTTGGGGAAAAAAAATAGTGAACTTCTTCAAACAGTTACCTCAGTCTTAGGAAGGAACATTGGAATAGAAGTCCCAATAAAAGCAGAATCAGGCTCTCCCTACCATATATGTTGTTAGCATGGAAGAAGCCTCCAGTAAGTCACTTGAATTCAGTGAGAGAGTTCATACATAGCATTCCTGGATCCAAACCTGACAAAAAATCACAAGCATGTAACTTTATTATTCTAGATGTCTTCTGTCACAGTACAGTCTTGTTAGACCTAGTCTAAGAAAGTCTCAACACAAAAATGAGTCAGAACTGGAAGAAAACTGCAAAACAGGCTCTTAAGCACCCTGTGACTTTCTGTGCAGAAAAGTTGTACTGGTTTACATCAATCCAGTTATACTGATGGGGTTTTTTTCTATGTAGGCACAGCATAGAGATTCATGTTTAAGTGAAAGCTGTATATTCAGTGGAAACAAAGAAAGCTCATGGACTCCATTTCCATCTCCTGCCAAGTGGGCACAGGAATAGTTTTATTACTCTCTATAATATTACTGCTTATTTACTTCAGGGTGAGGCAAGGCCTTATCTTTTACAAACTTCAGTTTTCTTTTTTGTAGGCTGAAAACTATTCTGGATGTTCTCTTTCTCATGTAACACTGCATGGTAAAGAAACATAACACTGAAAAACAANCGGCCCGAGGGGGCCGAGGGGGCGGGAGGGGTCCCGGGGAGCGGCGCTGCCCTGCCCTGCCCTGCCCTGCCCTGCCCGCTGCCCCTCCATCTTGGCTGCCCTGGCCGGCCGCGCCCTGCCCGGGGCCGCCCCCGCCCAAAATGTCCGTCGGGGCCGCCTCGCCTTCCCTTCCCTTCGCGGGCCGGGCCGGGGGATGGCGGCGCCGGGNATGAAGAAAACATTAGGTCCTGGGTATTAAACTGTGGCACCTTAAATCTGGCAAGGAAACAGCTAGACTTTTATCATCTAAGGTCTTATCATCTTTGGGGAAAAAAAATAGTGAACTTCTTCAAACAGTTACCTCAGTCTTAGGAAGGAACATTGGAATAGAAGTCCCAATAAAAGCAGAATCAGGCTCTCCCTACCATATATGTTGTTAGCATGGAAGAAGCCTCCAGTAAGTCACTTGAATTCAGTGAGAGAGTTCATACATAGCATTCCTGGATCCAAACCTGACAAAAAATCACAAGCATGTAACTTTATTATTCTAGATGTCTTCTGTCACAGTACAGTCTTGTTAGACCTAGTCTAAGAAAGTCTCAACACAAAAATGAGTCAGAACTGGAAGAAAACTGCAAAACAGGCTCTTAAGCACCCTGTGACTTTCTGTGCAGAAAAGTTGTACTGGTTTACATCAATCCAGTTATACTGATGGGGTTTTTTTCTATGTAGGCACAGCATAGAGATTCATGTTTAAGTGAAAGCTGTATATTCAGTGGAAACAAAGAAAGCTCATGGACTCCATTTCCATCTCCTGCCAAGTGGGCACAGGAATAGTTTTATTACTCTCTATAATATTACTGCTTATTTACTTCAGGGTGAGGCAAGGCCTTATCTTTTACAAACTTCAGTTTTCTTTTTTGTAGGCTGAAAACTATTCTGGATGTTCTCTTTCTCATGTAACACTGCATGGTAAAGAAACATAACACTGAAAAACAAATCAACACATTTTATAAGCTTAAAAATTATTTTGCACTTTGAACAGTGCAATCGCGAACAAAATAGCATTATTTTCTTCAACAGAGCTTTTATCAAGGGCCAGAAGTACCGGTGCCACTGATCCGCGCACAAACCTCAGCGGCCGGGCTCTCTCGACGCTCGCTGAGGGCGCTGAGGGTGCTGAGGGTGCTGAGGGCGCTCCGTCTGCGGCCCGGGGGGCTCCGCCGCGGCCTGGCCCGGCCCGGCGGGGACCCGAGACTGGAGCGGNCGCCTCGTGTGCGCCTCGGGAAGGCAAGTTGGGGTTTTCACAACTTGTAATTAGTCAGTTTGAGTTGCCAGGGAGCTTTGTCCCGGCTTGACTCGAGGTATTTCTTGGCGGGAGAGATTTGGGTGCTTCAGAAAGTCCGGTCAAGTCCGTACTTGACTCTCGTCGCAGCAGGAGTTCGGTGACTAATGAGGAGCATGGGGTTTTTCCATTCAGATTTTCCTGGTTGAAGTCAAAAGTGGTCCCAGCCCTTCATTGATAAAACAGGAAGGAGCAGGCTGGAAGTCTCTGGATGTTTCCTCGCTGGAGTGATCTGAAATGGCCTAAGAACATCAAATGTTTAAGCTAGGAGTCTGTGGTTTACATAAAGGAGGGAGAAAAAGATCCTAAACAAAACCCCACCCCTATGGGAATGGAAGTTGAAATACAATCCACACTCATTTTCTTTTTTTTCTTTTTTGATAGTTTAATTTTATTACTTTAAAGTTGATATTAAATGGGTGTTTGACTACTTTTCTCGACCTCTTAAATGCTGTCTCTCATCTCGCTGAGACAATAGCTGAATGATGATGGTTATTTAAACGTAGTTATAAAGGATATCAAACTCAAGCTATTTCCAAGTGTGAAATACAGTTGAGACCATTAGCTAGAGAGTTTACAGTCCTGATGAGTGACTTCTTTTAGAGTGAATCGGCCAAGAAATCCTGGACGAGTTGAAGAAAGGCTCGTGAGATGGGCTTCCCAGCACCAGGCTGGATCTGAGCGCCGACTGGGAGGTGCTCACTGCAATCTGTCCCTCTGTAGACACACCCTGGGCTGCCTTCACCTTCTCAGTCTGCTGCTTTCTGGTTTTGACAGAGCAGTTCTGCTTTCGGAGCTTTTAAAAACTGCAGCAGATAGAGAATGCAAGTCCTTTGCTGTAATGCTGTGTGTTGTACACTGCAGGTTCTGCACTAAGCAGCTCCAGTGTCTGTGCCTGTTGTACTGAGCTGCAGGACTTCTGCTGTATCAGCCTTCGTTTCCTGCCCCATCTGCCCTGGTTGCAGGGCCAACTGAAATATTTTAAACATTGTTTCTTGATCTGTGGTTTGCAGGAACAGGATATGCTGGCATAATGTGTAATCAGTTCTTCATGTGAAATAAACATGACTACTAGTGTGTTAGCTTAAGATTTGTTAATAGCTGCTTAATTAACAAAACAGTAAAATGCAAATGACTTTCCTCAGTCAAGGAAAAAATCAAGGTCAAATGTGGATGAAACCTGGGCAGTTAGATACAGTTATATGTGGACATCATCACAAAAATAAATCCATTGTGAAGAAGACAGATGGAGGAAATGTTCATGGGAACAGTTCTGGCTGGGCAGGAAAAACATTTGTGTCTGAACTGGTAGCTCTTATCATTCATCTCACCAGGCTTACAGAAACATGCTGCTGCGTGGCTTGAGCAGCAAAAGCTGTTGAGTTCTGAGTCTCTACTCCCCTTTAAGCTAGGCTAAATGTTAACACATCTAGCTAGAGATTTCCATTTTGTTACGAGAGATTTACTTTGAGTGGCACTATGCTGTGTAGCACTATTAATAAGAATCCAAGATTAACTGGTAACCTTTGAACTAGTGCACATGATTTGCTGTTGTGACTTGTAATGTCTGCACGACTAGAAGGTTTGGTTGTTGGAGGCCTATTTAGAAAGTCAATTGTGGATAAGTCTGTTGATTCTGTCATGCTTTTAACAGGAAAGCTTCACTTTTATCTAGAGGGATCTTACAGTTAAGCAACTAATTGTGGTTTAAATTTTTTGTGTTCTGAAGAGTTTGCAAGGTGTGAACAGTTAAAGCAGGCACCAAAGAAGCCACATAATTCCCCCCATGCTGTATATTATGAAGGGTGGAAGTAGCTGAATGCTAAAACATGTCTTGTAAGCCATTGTCAGGCTCTGGAAAATCTCTGCCCCAGTTGTGAACGGTCTGTTCCTTTGCCATGAGTAGGGCTCTGATCTTGCCCTGACTGACTAGTGCTCTGGTCTCTCACTGAGTCACTTCAGGCCGGTCAGTGCTGGAAGTCACACTGTTTCACATCATGATAGAAGTGAATCAGCTGTCATGTTGGTGGCTAGTCTATGCCTCACAGTTAATCCCTTGAATTTTAGTATTACAAAAAGCATCTTACTTGTGGAATGGAAAGTGACCGTTAGGTTGGGGGTTTTTTTTGGTACCAGTCATGCCTGTTTAATAGGCTGATACTTTATTTTTAGCTATTAGAAAAAAACAAGGCTTCTGCATCAGGATTCATTGACTGTTTTGCCTGCATGTACTTACTTTGTGGCTAAATGAATGGATAGGCCCCTGAATTTGAAATGTGAGCATCCATTTCATGTTAGGTGTGCATTCAACTGTCCTGTCACTAGGACTTGAGCAGTTCTCTTTTAGGTAATATAGGCTTTATCCAGTGTAGAGAAGTGATTTTAATCAAAGCTAATCTTGTGAATACAGAGAGCATCGGACTAAGGTATGATGAAGTTTGGACTGTTGCCTTTTCCCTCATACTTCCTGAAACTCAGCATAGCAATAGCTATTAGGGCCATCAGGGGACCCTGTCTGTAATTTGAATTGATGGCCCTTATTCCCAGTTGGACTCCAAAGGTCCCTGAAGCTTAACTCCCTTTACTCTTTGGAACTTTGGGGTTCTGGTTAGAAGAAAGGTAACTGGAAGACTGAGGTAGATATCAGGAGAACCCTCTGGGTAATTAGTTTCTTGTGTGTAGCTGCAATAAGATGGCACTTATGAGCAGAGTGCTGCACTTGAGTGATATTTTTTTTTCAGTGAGGAATTTGCCACAGGTCTTGAAGGTGAAGGGTAAAGTGATGAAAACTGTGACTTTAATGAATGGGCACTTCTTTCTTGGGGCCCTGGGTTTGGATCCTATTGTGCTATGAAGGCGCTCTAGAAGCATTCTAGATGCCTTCTGTCTTATCTCAGGACTGACCCTTTGGTGTTACATTGCCTCCATTCCCTTACTCAGTATAACTTGGGAAGTTTAGCAGCACTGATCAAAGTCAGACAGGCTTTAGTTTGACATGTATGTTAGCTTTTTAGGCAAACTCAATCCCATCATCGGCTTCTTCTAATACTTATCAGATATATGGCTTGCTGTAAAGAGGTGTGTATGAGCGCTCCCAAAGACTTTGCTTTATAAAGAACTCTGTGTTTCCCCTATTGGTGAAGGTCAGATGCCTTTACTTCAGAAGTAACAATAGCTAAAAGATGCTGAGTGTACAGTGGAACCAGCTAAACTACTGAACTGGTATGCAGTGAATTATCTGTAGCTTTATACCTAACATGGCATTTTCAAAACCGAAAAAGCCTTTACACCACAGTTTGTATTGTATTCATCAGCTTGGTTCCTAAATTCTGCAAGAATAGTAAGGTTTTGCCTCATGTCAGATGAAGCAATTAAGCCTGACGGTGAGCAAAAGCTTCTGTTTAGTACTTTTAAGGCCTATATGTACAAGTTAAACAGGGATTTAAAGTATACCATTGATGATAAACTAGCATTCATTTTATTTTTACATACTGGTAAAACCTTCCTTTCCCTTTTTATGGCAAGCCCTGCACCTGACTGGCAATGTTGTGCAGAAAACATAGTTATAGTGGTTTTATGCTGTAGCGAGCAAGAATTGTTCCAAGTGCCTGATCTGAATTGATGGTCGTGATCCAGTTCATAAAACTTGAAGGTAACAGTATTAGGTTTAAGAATGCTTATGATACTAGTGTTCTAGAAGATTAAACATGTTAGTTGACTTCTTTGTTTTATTTTTGACCTCTTGGTCTGTTGCTAGAGACAGTGGAACAAGAAGCTGGTTGGTGAGGTGTACCCAATAAAAGGAGCCCAAAGAGGACTTCAGATCTGCTGCTTCTGTTGTAAGAATCCTATGGGGAACAGAGTGCCTTCTATCAGGGGTTCATCATCACTTGCTTCTTGCAAATATCCTGTCACCATGACGTTTACAGGCAGTATCTCTTTTGAACCTTCAAGGGGTTGCAGGCCTTTCCTTGGGTAATTCTACCTTGTGTGATTAATCACCCCTGAAGATGAATTACAATTCATGCTTTTCTCATGAGGATGGTTCATAAGATGTCTAAATATGGACTTTTTTTTTGACAGGAAATGGCATCACTGCCTCTAGAGGGAACTTGTTTCAGTTTTTTTCTTTTTAGAATGTCTAGTCAGAAATGAAATCCTGCTGCAAAGAGCTCACTAAGTCTCTAGGTAGCTGCTTGAAAGACAGCTGATGAACTGAAACTGAGGGATTCAAATCGCTTGTTGGTGACACTTGGTGTGCAGGGGGTCGGGACCTTCCAGCCTGCTGGGCTGGGCATGTCCTTGCTGATCAATGACCACTTCCCAGAGAAGCCCCTCTGGAAGAGGTAGCTCTGGCTCTGCTCCAGGGTATGAAGGAAGCTGACTAAAAGCTTCCTCTAGCTACGTCATCTCCTGGAGTCTTTCCTGGCTTCGTGCAGCTCAAACAACCTTATTTGGCTGGCTTCTTTTTCTTTTTTCCTTCTCCCCCACACCACCTTTTGTGCAGGGGGGCCTCCCTAAATTTGCACAATAAAGCTGTTATCTGTGCTTAATCACTGTTCTGAGGACTACAGCTGGGTCCGCTTGAAAAGAGTTTCAAGATCTCAACTCCTCTGATCCCTGTTTTTCTCCCATCCCTGTGTCCCGTTTGTCTGTCTGCTGAATGGTGTTAAAAGAAACCAGCTACAGCGAGGAGTCTGCTGCTGCAGGCACATTATTGGAAAAGAGGAAATCTCTCTCTGCCCAGGAATAATTCGGGGCAATTTACTGATGTAAATTATGAATCATAGTAAGCAGCTAGTTAATTGCTTGATTTTCCTTAGGGCCCTTGGGACCAGTGGGAATTTCCATAGTGCAGCCAATAATACTGCATCTAAAGAGTTTGTTTTCATCCCACATGACAATTCCAAAGTAGGCTGGAGTCTCTAGATGGATGGAATGCTACTATTTTGGGCACATCTCTTTGCAAATCTCCTATGGCTGTTTCTTGGTGGAGTATTCAAGTATTTTGGAAGTTGTGGGCATAAAGCCCACCTTTCTTACTCCAGTAACGAATACTGACTCTTGCAGTAATGTTTAAAGCAAATATTTGGCAGGGAGATAGGAAGAGGCAGTCACTGGCAGGTTTGGTGGTTATAAGACCACAGGATCAGCTGCACCTGTGCAGAGCTTTAGAACACAAAATTGCAGAACATTGGGCCTTATATTGGCAAAAGACACTTGTGGCTATCAATAGTTAAGTGATCTAGTGCTGCTTCCTTCCTGTGCAGCCATGAGAGGATATCTTCACTTCTGTGAATGTGTGATCCTCAGTGGAGTTAGTGGGGCAGTAAGAACTTGCTTGTATTGTAGCTGAGACAAGAGAATCCTTGATGTCTAAGCAATAACAATGTGCAAAATTGTGACATGTTTGTTTTAGTGTACGTGGTTTGTGTGTGTTTTGTTTTCAAAACCACCAGAGTTGTCCTTTAGGGGTGGCACTGGATTATATTACTCATTATATTCATATGTTCTTCTTAAGCTTTGACAGCATTCATTAATGGAGACAGTGTACAGCACGCCTAAGAAGTGTTGCTTTTCTAGTTTATTGTTTGTAACTACTATATGTTGCATCCAAATGTTGAGAAATGTCTGTGCTCTGTGAGATGAGATCAAAAGCCTAAGCATCAATAACTATTTTTCCAATACCTGGTTATTTCTTTTGACCCTACATGTATCTATATATTAAGGAAACTTAAAACCGCTTTTGGAAAAGTGACTGGTTAACTGCATTTAGCTTATTGGATAGATAATGAAAACTTCAGCTAAGGTTTGTCTGGCTGTATTCAGTATTCTGTGGCTACAGTTATCCTCAGGGAAAAATCAGGATGAGCTTACCTCAAGCTGAGAAGCCAAGATTTTTCAATTTCTGAAAATGTGCTGTGTGAGCAACTAGATTTTTGTTGCAGTATCTGTATTTTTCAACGAAGAGCACTCAATATATGAACTTGTTTGCTTTGGTGAAATAAAGGAAGCAGGGACCAGTAGAATGATTATGTTCCAGCAATATCCACAATCTCCTAGAGAACCAGAAACTGCTGTATGAACTGTTAGATGTGACTGCTCATTTTGTGAGTTGGCTCAAAAACTCTTATGGTTACTGCAGCTTGAATGGGGTCAGAACGGGCTAGTGCTAGTATTACTTAAAATATCAGAAAGCTCCAAGTCCGTGGTTGGAACTGTGGAAGGCTTGGAGAATGCTCTTACTCAACACCATAGAATGCTTTATCACTAAACCAAGAAAATATTTGGGTAAGCAATGAATCTTAGTTCTCCAGCCTGCAGCTCTGTTGTGCTGACTTTGTTACAGAAGCTGAATTGTAACTTATTCTTTCCTGGAGCACTGATGTGCTATGCCTTCCTTGTTGCTATAATGTTAGTCCTTTGCTCCAAAAAGCAATCGAAGAGCCCCTGTTACCTTGAGTTGGTATTCTAAAAAGCCAGGTGTTGACATAATATTTTTTTGCTTTGCTTAAAACACTAAAACTGAGCCTGAAACTGATGGTATTCTGACCCAGCCGTGAGAAATTGGGAAGCAGCAAGTTCTTGAACACTCAGAGTTTTCTTATTCGTCTTTTAATGACTTGCTGCTGTGAGTGTCTTGGGCTGTGTGAAATCTATAGCCACCAGAGTCTTCTGTGGTGTATGCCTGGGGTCCTGTGTTCACAGCTGCATATGCAGAAGTGCATTAAATCTCAAAAAACCCAAGTTGTTTTTTTTCTTTTGTCTTGCTCTGTGGTTTGTTACTAACATCTCAAGTTGAAGGGTGACTGCAAGCTGCAATGCAATGTGTTATGTTCAGTTTGAATCCCCCTTTGCACACCCAGCAGTTTAGGGTAGAGATTTTTGAACGAGCATATTGTCAGCATCTTCAACTGTAAGAATATATCAGTGTAGTGTTGTCTTGAATCTGCCAAAAGACAGAGCAAATAGAAGGACTAAGTAACTTCCTAATCACTAAAAGATCAGACCAATTAACTGAAGATGAGGTGTCCTGAACAGTGCTTGCTTCAGCATCGTACACAGGAAATACAATGCTATCTTAGTGTTTGTTCCCACAAATGATAAAAAAATCGAGTAGAAACCTGACCGAAGACTGTCCTGCTCTTTTGCTGCTTCAGGTTCTGACAAATTTAATACAGAAGCTTTGTTGCTTGCTCCGTACTTGATTTGCCTCGGTGCGAAGTCTCTTCTGCCACTAAATATCTTAGTCCGAGGAGGTGACCAGCTACTTCTCCCATGGCAAAGCTTTGAATGTCTTTCATATTGTAAAGAAAATAAAAAAGAAAAAAAAGTTTGTGTCCTTTTTTTTTCCCTATAGGATCCCTTGGACTGTGTGCTGCGTTGCTCTGTTTTTTCGTTTTTCTGTGTCCTTTTACAAATTGCTATGTGCAAATAGCTTCAGACTCAAAAAAGTTTGGCATAGAGGACTTTCTCGTGAAATGCTTTTACAATATTTTAATGGCAGCTTTGATTTGGCAGTGTTTGGAAGGATTTGAAAATAATTGGGATCTGAGAGGATTCAGTCTTGTAGACCAAGTGATTTCATTGGTCTGCCATTCCCTTAAAGAAAGATGGGTTATTAGATGCATTAATGTGGGTGTATCCTTTTCCACAACAAACCTGAGCAAAGAGTAGTTAGTAGCAGCTTCACCTGCTCCCAGTGTTCTGGAAATTTGCAGTGAGGGATGAGGTATCCTGCATGCAGGAAGGTTAAAGGAGCCCCAGCCTTTGGTCAAAGTTGAATTCATGCCTGCAAATCCTATGCTGCTTGTACCTTAGCATGTGGGAAAAAAATGAAAACATAACAAAAAGCAGCCCTATACAGCAGGTCTGGGTAAGAGCTAAGCTCTCAAGCTGACCCGTGAATGCTCTTGGCAGAAGATTGCTCTCCAGACTCCCTGCCTCTGCGTGGTCTAGTGAATTTACTTTGGTAAGTTATATTTTGCATGTATGTTGACTTAGGAGATCTACTCAGCATCTGGCTATTTCTTTTCCTACTACCCAGTTGTGTTTTTCAGTTTTGACCTGCAACTTTAGGAAGACTGCTAACAGTTTGGCTTATCTGCGTGTTTGGCTGCATAAAGATAGTCCATAACATCCCTGTAGAGGAGGATGAAGGGTCTAAATATTGAAACCTCAAATCGCGTGAGAAGATTGCTCCTGCCTGCTTGATACAAGGTGTCAGTTTCTGCCACAAGCATTCTGAATGTTGCAGGGTTGCCCCCCAACAACCTCTGCAGTCTTGTAGAATTACTTAAAAATTAAGCCTGGAGATAACCCTAGAAGTCATGTGGTCCAACCCCATGCTCAGAGCAATGCCAGTTTTGAAGTTGGGTCATTTTCTAAGATTGGATTGTTCAGGGTCATGCTTTTGTTACAGTGGGAGAATAGTTCTTAACAAAGATAACTTGGACAGTGCTGGAACTTAGGAAGTACTGTGTAGGTGTCTGAAAGTTCTTAATTTTAGCTTCTGGAGTGGCATGGAGAAAGTAAAATAGCAAGTCAAGTATAATGATTAAAAATTATCAAAAGCAAACCCTTTTTTAAGGAACTCTTAGTGTAAGCTCATGACTTTTGAGTACAACTATTTTACCGGTTGTATTTGCTGGTACAGTTGATCTATGCAGGACATCTGGTTATGTTCAGGTAGTGTTCTAAAGCACTTTCCCCCATGAAGCTACAGTAGGCCAGAAGATGGTGGTGGCTCTGGGAGTCCTGAGGCAGTATGTTACTGGTCATTTGATGGTTGCTTCTTAGCTTATAGCACTGTTTGAGAACATGCAGCCCTGCAGCAAACTGAGAGTAGCTTGCCACTATAGTAGTCACTGGAACTCTAAGGCTTTATTCTGTTTTTAAACATGACTCAATCTCTGTAAAGCAGTAGAGACAGCTACAGCCTTTAACTTAGGTCCACCAGATGCTACTTACAGTCAGGTAGCTGTAACTTTTTTAAATAGACTTTGTGAGAACACCTTGAAAGATTAAAAAATAATGGGTCTGGAAGAGATAATGCAGGTATGTATGCCTGGCAGTGGAGAATAAGAAACAGTTCAATAGCTTGGTCCATCTTGTCCAGTCATACCCAAAAAGCCATCTTGTCCTTCCCTTTCTGTAGCCAGTAGCAGTGCCCATGTGTAAATGTAGTGAACAGGACTAATGAAGTGGTTCTGCTGGAGAAAATAATGGATGAGTTATTCCCACCCTGATTCATTCTTTGTTCCTGCTTGTGGCGTAATTGTGGAGTATGAATGTGAACCCAGAGAAGTGATTAGGAGGGTGCAGGATCTTTGGGTGGTGGGTGCACACACGGCCTGTGCTGGTACTGCTCTCTGCAGCTCCCCTGCAGCTCTGTGCCCCTTTAGGAGCCTTTTGGGGACATGATGTGCTGTGTATCCTACTGTTGTAGCTACTCTCATCTATATTAGGAAAGCCCAAATGCTTGAACTAGATGGAACTTAAAATAACAAAGGGTATTTTAGCAATCACAGACTGGTCTTTTATAAGCTATGGACAGTCCCAACAAAACTATTTAAAACCTAAAGTAAGTTGGTGGTGAGGGAAGCAAGTGTGGGTGGGGAAACTGAATATTAAAACGTGGAGGGAAAAAAGGGATAGAAATCCTGCATTTTAAGGGCCTAAATAGATAGAAAAATGCAGACAGCCTAAATGAGACCCTGTAGTGAAAGGAAGTTGCAGGATTTGTCTAGCATGCTGGAAATGATAAAACTGAAAATCACAGGATGATGAAACAGCTTTACTTCACAGTTGACTGTGTCTGCAGTTAAATTTGGAGGGATGGCTCATAGTCTGGGCAGTCAGATCACACAGTAAGACTGTGTTCTAGCTCCTAGAAGTCTGGCTATTGTTCAGATGTTCAGTGAGGGCTGTGAGCTGGCCAAGAACTTGACTTGCCACACCCAGGCAGTGCTCTGAGCGTCTGGAACAGGCAGCCTTGTGTTCAGCTCCCCTCTCTTTACCAGAGCTAAACTTCGAGGAGTCTCTCAGCTGAAGACAGAGAGAAGCATGTGAAACAGATAAGCATGCTCTGACTTTTTATCCAAGCATGAGTCCTTTAGAAGGAAGAGCCTAGTCACAGCAGTTATCTTCATGCTTTCTTCCCTGTGGAAAGTGTCTTTAATTATAAGAAGTGTCGGAGCATAGCTATTTTATTTGCCCTTAATTCCAAGTTACCTCTAAAACAATTTTTACCTGCAGCTGAATTTAAGACCTGTACATAGGGACTGAGTATTTAGTCTATTAGCTTGTGAATCTGAAGTATGTACTGTACATGTAATGCCTCTGTGCAGCTCACACTTGTCTTGTTTTCACACTTGTCTCAATCTTGTTTTGAGCCCCTTCCAGCAAAGTAGCTGCTTGTGATTTTGGTCAAGTTACTAGAGTCACAGCTGGGATCATAACACCGTTGAGCAGTGTACAGTGAAGGGGGCGTGTGACACAAAATATTTTTTTGTAAGTAGGATTGCCTGGGAGGGACACAGAATAGCTGTGAGGAATATCACCCATACCACTGCTGGCATTCGAACACGTCCACTGCTGTTCGAACTGCCTTTAGGTTGAAGAGCTGTAGCATGGGATATGTTTAAGCTCTGACATGTGAAGTACAGCTACCAACCCTACTGTTAGTGTTCAGAGGCCATAGTAGGTGTGTACTATTTTTTTCAGGGAGAAGCATGTTTTAAGGGCACAAAAAAATTGTGTTTAGAAAACACAAAAAAAACCCGAAACAAAACCCAAAGCTACGCAGGTCGTAAAAGTTGAATTATGGCAACTGCATATGGCTAGGTTTTGCTTCAAGTTTTGCCTCCTCATCCAGATGTTGCGGAAAAGGGGTCAGGTTTTTTTCCCTGTGATATTTTAATTTCCTTCTGAGTTTTGACTAGGAAAGGATGTTCTTGCTAAGTCACTCAAACAACAGGTACAAAAATAGTTATTCCAAGGGCTTCTTCAAACTAGCTCTAAAGAAAGAGAAAATGGCACTATTAATGACTTGGAATGGCTGCAGGAAAGCAAAGGGAGGTGCACGAAGAATCTATTTCTGAAAAAGGAAATGGCAAAAATAGAGGAATTGATCCATTGCACAAGGTTGGGAGTAAATTGTATAATAGTGGCATCCAAGTGTCTGAATTTGACTAAATGTGGAGATCCACCCCTGTCTTCTTCTCCTGGCTGAGTACTCTCATCTTGCAACTTCTTTTTTCAGACTGAAACCTGTTTGCCCGCTTAAGAGCATGGCAGTCTGCTAGCAGCCATGGGGTTCAAACACCATTTGTAGGATGTGACTGGTTGAGAAGGGAGGAATTACATTCAAGTAGCTCTAACTTGGAAACATGTAATTAATGATTTTGGAAGCTGTGTAGAGGGTAGGGGAATTCCCTGCCTTTTTTTAAATTATTTTTTTGAATTAATAGCTTTGTAGTAATCTTTTTATAAAGTAGAACTATTATTCCTGAAAAGTTTGCCTACCCAGGTCAGATCACTGATTAAACTGAGTAAGTGATACCTCCAGAATTCTAAAATGCAGCATTCTCCAGCCCTATGAAGCAGCATTGGCAAAGCCCTGGTTCTTGGCTGGCTCTGTGCTTGTGCTTTCAGAGTGCCTGCTTGCTGCTAACCAAGGGAGATGTCTCTGGAGCTTTGAAGCATTGATCATGAGAAAGCTTGCAATTCTGGGACAGTGTGCATGAGTGAAGGCATTGAAAGATAACTGCAAATGACAGACCCTTTGCATGAGGAATAAGCTCTTTTGAAGCCCTCTGAGCTCTGTGAATGTGGTTCGAAGGAGACCTCATTTTTTTAAAGAGATTGTCCTTGTGGTAATAAATCTGATTCTCTACCACTTGAGAGGGAGTATTTTGTTGTGTTTCTGGTTCTCAAGACCAAGCGTGAGAAGTCACAGCTACCTCTGTGTTTTAGTCCTCTTACAGCAATTATGAGGGTATTGTATCTGATAAAATGTTTTCAGATAATCTTTGCTTGTGTCCATTTTTAGTCTTAACATTAGATGAGCTACTTTGCATATATATATATCTTAGTCAATTTTTCAGTAATATCAACTCTGTTTTCAGGTTATTCACTAAAATCATTGTGAATAATTTAAAGAGTGAGTTCCTTCTACAGGCTTTACGTAGGTACCAAAAGAAAGCTACATCTTTTTTTTTTTTTTTTACATGCTATAGCACATAAGTCATACTTCTGGCTCACTGGTACTGAGTGCATCAAAGGTGGGCAAGTTTTCTCCTCTGGTGGTGGCTTTATTCAAATTGTCATAGTGGAGTGGGATGAGACACCTTCTGTGGTTTACTCCCTACCCTGCTCTCCAGTCAAATGAGAAGTGCTATGTCTGCAGTGGGGAGAGCTGGGAAGCTCCCAGGAGCTGCTGGGAGGGTTAACCTCTCTCTGCAGACTGCAGTGTGGTGTCACTGCTGCTGTTATGAGCTTAGAGGCATGAAAAAGCCCTTTAAGACTGCTGGAAGGGGGCTTGGTTAATTAAGTGTAATCCCTTGAGAAATTGTAAGCACTTTCACATGACCTGATTCCAGCCTTCCCCTGACACAGAGGGCCCAGGGCTGTTTCGACAGGGTGCTTGCGCTGGGGAAGGAGCCAGATGTCCGTGAGTATGGTGGGTGCTGGAAGTGTGGGGCATCACCTCTGCTGCCCCTCCAAGGCAGTGCAAAGCACAATGCACTTACACTCTCTGCTGTCCTGAAGGGGCATGTGTTGGCTGACCGGTATAGTGGGAAGGGAAGTACAGCACTGGGGAGCATTCACAGTCCAGAATTTACTTGCATTTTCTCAGGAACAGGGGGGCAATTCTTGTTAATCTTGCTGAAAGCCAAAACTGGGAAGGTTTTTAGATTATTGAGGTGCATTAGGAGATCTTGAGTTCATGCAAGTCCAGCTGGGTTTGATGCGTTTCTCTGGTCAGACCTCTTGGAACTGATGCATGGTTTTGATCTAGTATTTTTATATGCGGTAACTGCTGGGTAAACTGGTGCCCTAAAGCACAGAGGCTATAAAGGTTAGCCTGGAATTTCTTTTTAATTGAGCTTGTCTCTGTCTGTAACAGTCAAATTTGCAATAAAGTATGAATTTTCCCTATGCCACTTTCTGCAGAAATAGTCTATTTAGTGGCTTAAGCCTGGGAGGCAGGAATATCTGGAGCTTGAAGCCTACAGCCCAGCAGGGTATCACAGCTTCCTTGCATTTGGGAAATGCAGGGAGGAAAGAAACTTTAGCTCAGGGTCAGGGTTTTGTAGAGGTCAATACTCTGTTGTGCTGACTCTACTTATTATTCTGACAAGAATTTCCTAGTACTCTATTCCTGTCTTAACTTAGGACAAACAGAATTGTCTGTTGTCTCACACCGCTCAGCGTGCTGGGGATTTAGGACAAGCAACACATCCGTTACTGAGCGTGACGGTGTCAGTCTTTCCTGTTTGTCCTGCCATATGCAGCTACACATTTTCATCTTAGGAAGTTGTTGTAGCACATTATTAGGAGGGCTCACTCAGAAATCTGTAAGATACGGGACAGTAACTGCTACTGGTAAAACTTACTCAGAATCACAGTGGGGTAGAAAGTGAGACTTTCAAGTATATGAGCAATATTAAAATATCTGAAAAAATTATACAGATAGGTGCTTGGTGCCACTGTCTATTCTCTCTTGTAGACTGCTGAACACTGAGAGAAGTGTGGCAGTGGTGGCCTGTAGCTTATGGAAGTTTTTGCTGGCCATAGGGAGCTTTGTTTGGCTGCAGCTGCCCTGAGGCTGGAAAAGTGTCTGTTCCACGCACGAGGTACTGTTTGTGAAGGAAGTGTCACGCTCACCACAATACTGTCCTTGGCAGCAGGAAACTAATGTGTTTTGTTAGTGGCAAGTTTTCGCCATGCTTAGACTGGTAGAACTATAGTAATTCCTAATGCAGAGGAGCAGAGAAGATGCTAGTTTTCTGTCTCCTTCCTGTAGCTGTTACAAAGTGAATCAGTTAAATGTGGGCTAATTTTTTAGCTTGGTGAGTGTAAATTTGCCTGTTGAAATGTGATACTTGACTGTTCTTGTAATGTGCAAAATGGCCTCTGGAAGCTTTTCATATGGTGTTTTAGCTGTTTGTGTGGGGAAAAAAATTATGGAAAGACAAGGACGACTATTTAGAGGCTGCCTACTAGAATAAAACTAGTTTAAGATAGTTAAAGCTCTAAGCAGTGCATCCCATGACCTGGAAGGGTAGAAGCCTCACCTTTAGCCAGTTGTTGAACTGGAAAATAAAAAACACCCCTGGTTTGGTAGCATATAGGGGGGGAAATAAAAATCTGTATGCTGTTTTCCCACCAGTGAGGCTTAACAAATCTCAGGTTTGTAGCAAACTAACTTCTCAGGCAAGAATTAAATTACTACACAGCTCGTGGTTAAAATGTCCCTGCCACAGCCCAGGACGTGTTCTCCCCAGCTCGTTCTGCTGACAGTTCACAGCAGTGTGCTCTTGAATGTGTTAAAACTTCAGCTCGGGGAAGCAGCGCTACCGGGGTGTGGTCCTCCAAAGCACAAGCCTGTTTCCTGTGGTATCTCAGCTTCTGCTCTTCTAGCTCGGGCTGAAATTGCAAGTGCAGACCCGTTCAGAACATTGCTGCCCCTAAACCTTAGGTTGCTACTAATCTTAAGCACAGGGGGCTTCTGCTAGGGGTGTAGAAGTGTACCTCTTCCTATTGAATGTACTGATTAAAGGAGATACCAGGTCAGATAGCTTAAGAGTATTTAAGTTAGTAAGTGAAGGAATTTTGCTGTTTCCAGCATGGGACTTTATTTCACTGTGCTAGCAAAGATGTGAGGATTAATAATACATATTCTGCTTGAATTATGGGGATAGTTACTAAAGCAGGTTTATTTTAAATTTTATGGTCTGATTTGCTCTAAATAGCTCTAAGAGCTGTTTGGGCACAAGTTGCAAAGAGCTGCCACAGATGTTTCAGTTCCGTTTTCTGGTGCTTTCTCTATGCTCACATATTCAGTCCTCAATCACCTATGCAGATTATATCAGATAAGAGTAGCTACTGTGCTTTATCCATAAGCATTGCAGCAAAAAGAGTATTTTGCTTCTGTGGTAGCTGGTACATTGCTCTTTTAGGTGAACAGGAAGTACTTTAAAAGAACAAAAAAGAGTGTGTTACTTAATGGCTCATTTAATGTAAACCCTCTAATACTTGGATGTGGCTTATGGACATCTTTGCTCTTGCTGATGGGTGCTGGGTGAATCAGGATTACAGGCCAGCACTCTTTATGGTGGAAGGGACTTCTTCCAAATGTAAGTAGCAAAGCTGTTTTGGGGAATGTTCAGCCCTTCTAGGAAGTGAATGGATTCTTATTTCACCAAAGCACTGTGAAATTAGCCCATTGTCAAGGTCTAGGATTTGAGGAGTATAATTTTGGGAAGATGTATACCAAGAGAAGGCAACTGCTTGCTATTGAAAGCTGCTAATTTTAAATAAAGCTTCATTCTTGTGAGCTTAGGTAATTTGTTTTTCACTTGCTACTTCTGTGAGATGCCTTTTCCTTAGTTTGACTTCACTGTGTCAGAAGGTTTAGAGGGCTTCAAAAGCAGCTTATTCCTGATCTGCTTGTTCGTGATATCTTTGTTCCAGTAACGTCTAAACAGTGTCCTTTGTGCATGCAACAACTAGAACTGCAACTTGTGTTGACTTCAACTTTGCTGTGGTAAGCCTACGTTACAGATTTTTTTAGCTAAGCTTAAAACAAGGAAACCTTTAGTTTCATCTTAGTTTCATCAAATACAAAACAGTGGTGTACTTAGTCTGAAGCAGGCATTTTGGGAAACCTGAAAAAGGGTTCTTATATAGTTAGTGATCTCTTCCAGCACTTACCTCAACTTGACTAGCAGAATGCTTCTTGCTTATGGGAAAAAAAAAGCTCTGTTGCAGTCTGATGCTTTCTCAGTAAACTAAATGTGAAATCTGTCCCTATGCTTGATAGAAGTACAGGGACCAGAGATGGCTATGATCACATTGGTAATGTGTGGTTCCTTGAATATTTCTCTGCTTACTCTTGCTTTTTTGGTCTCTAGTGTCATGTGGTCAGCTTATAGTCTAAATGTGACTTTGGGTTGTTTTTAAAACTGTTCACTGCATAATTCCCTCCACCTCTCACCAGTGGAAGGCAGGTGGAGTGTGCTAAGAGGATTGATTGTGATGAAGAGCAAAGAAATTAGGTTTTATTTGTCTGAAGTAAACAGCTGTTGGCCTTGCATTAAGAGTTGAGAACTGTTAATGCAAGGCCTGTGTGCTGTGGTTTGGTGCACTGCGAGTATCTCATCTGTACAGCTTCAAGCCTTGAAACTTGCTTTGATGCAAAAATATTTTAGATCAAATAATATCTGTTTTAATATCTACAGTTTGTGTTCATAAATTGTGGAATTACAGTTGATAGACAAGCAAATAAAATTGTCTTCTTGGACAGCTTGGTGTACTCACTGACCTCACTTTGCCTGGCCTAAAGTTAAGGCATCTGCCTTCAGGCAGGAGTGTTCCTGTCTAGCCCTAAGAGTCTACATAATGTTTTCCAGTAATTACCAGTTTTGAATGGAATTGGCAGTGTTTTATACTAGCATTTGAGGTGAAATGCCTCTGCTGTTTAAGTTGCTTCATGAGAAGTGAAAGGTGTGTGTATGTCTTCCTCCTGTGGGATGAAGCTGCCAACTCCCTTGCTGCAGCCCCTTGCCTCACTTTCGTGCCACGTGTGAAAATGTGAGGGTGAGACGTTCATGTCAAAATCGTGCATCATATAATACTTCTTCTGGAAGACTACTTGTGATTTTGCATCTAAGGCTGATATTGTCATGAAATCTTGGCTGCAGTATTAAATGGCATATAATATTAAATGGCACCTAAACCATTTCTGCAGTGCACCTCCCTGAAAGAAGTGGAAAGCAGTAGGCAGTTCTAGTGCTATGTGAAGTGTTCACACATACTGGTGCTTATGTTAGTTCAGCATGCAGCCTTTTTGTCTTAGCCTGTGAGGGCATCCTTGCATCCTGTCTGCTTCATATCCACAGCCCTTGGAGTATGTCAGGGATTATGCCTTACTTCTCCAAATACCCATGGAGACTGAAAGAAAAAGACTACTGTTAATATTGACGAGTCATCTGTAGCATCCTAAGTTCTTAATGCTTCTGGGGACTTCCTTGACATGCATCCTTCAAATGGAAGGGTCGTATGTCTCCTTGTGTGTACCACATTTTGGAATACCTCTGCTTTTGTGAAAGACATCAGAAAGACTTCCTAAGCTGTAAATGTCTCTCATGTGTGTCAGTACACATGAATATTTGTAGGAACAGAGAGTATAAATACACTGCGAAACAGGAAAGTTACATTCTACAGGAAAACTGGGAGCACCAATGCTGGCAGAGCAGAAGACTCTGTGATTGCTGCCAGTGAAGTTCCTGGAGGCTTGAGAGCTGGTTGCTGGCCTTAGGCAGATGTTGGGTTTCATTATTGGGTAGCATCACTAAAAGCATGTGTTGTACTGATGCATTTTTCTGTCTTGCAGATCAGTGTGCGTGTTACCACCATGGATGCTGAGCTGGAGTTTGCCATCCAGCCCAACACTACAGGGAAGCAACTCTTTGATCAGGTAAGCAAAGAGGCTGCAGAAGATACACAGTTGATACAGACACAATATTTCTATTGAGGCAACAGCAAACAATTCCTAAAGGACTTCAAAGATTGAGTGTCGCTGTATATAATAACTTCAAAAGAACTCTGCGTAGTAAGGAATCAAAATTTTTTCCAAAACTGCTAAATTTTTTCATCTCCAAGAATGTTAGGAGTTGTTCTTACTTCTAGTGAACTGAATTGAATTGATGCTATGGCTCACAATAATAGTAATTGGAAAGCAGTATGTATCTGCAGTCTTAATTAGTAAGAAAAGTCTTGTGGGGGACCTAGAAAGCTTGACTTACTTGCAAACATTGTGTAATTGATTCCAAAGACTAGTTGGCCTCTAAAACAGAAGAGGGTTAGTTGGATTTGAAATGCTGCTGCAACCCTTAAATGCAGATGAAGTGTTATTCTGTACCCCACCAGGCCCTGGGAGAATCTTAAGAGCAGTGATGTTCTGTACTGTGTTGGGCTGTCTGCATAGGGTGCTTCAGCCTTTCCCCTGCATTCACAGCCTAGGCAAATTTGTTCCTGCTTTGGCCCAAACAGAAGCAGAGAGGCATGTGCAGCCCAAAGCTTGAGCAGCAGAACAGAGATATTATCAGTTGCAGTGGTTGAAACTTTGACAGGCTCCACTGTATTTCTATTTGCTGTAGTTCTGAAGGCCATGAATTTGCTCCTGGGAGGAAAATCTGAGCAGTAAGTTCATAGCTTAAAGAAACATAAAATGAATCTTGGACTAATGACAAGACGAGGGAACTGCCAGACCAGATATGTCAGATGTGGGTGTGGTTCAGTAGTGTTAAGCGTTCTGGGGCTGCTCTACATAGTACCTATTATAAGGAGGAGAAAATTAAGGACTGATCCACCCATAGAAGAAGTCAGCTATTTCATTTGGGTCCAGAAAACATAATTTAAGTAGTGTGGTGCCTTTTTTTTTTTCCCTTCTCATGTTCTGTTTTTTTGTGTGTGTGTTGTTTGGTTTGGTTTGGGTTTTGTGTGTGTGTGGTTTTTTTTTTTTTTTTAATCTTTAACTGCAGATTACTGCTTTCTGTTGTTCTCAGCTGGATGATTCAACACTGGATGATAAATTCCTTTTTGCAACCCAGGCCTGGAATGGAGTGAGATCCTAGGCTTTATGAAAAGAGCATCCTTTCATAATGGGAAAAGTAGAAAGGCTTTCAAGAAAGTTCAGAATTGCAGTGTAGCTCTCAGCTGCCTATGTGTTACTATGTAGTAACCCCTGTGTATTTTAACCCTGTGTGGTCTCACATTTGACAGGTTTTGATTGATAGAAGTGAGAGCTGAATTCTGTCCTGAATCCATGTGTGTGACATGAAATACTGCCACAGTTAGTTCATGAGAGTGTTTGCCAGTGAAGCTGAGGTGACATACACCCAACCCAAGTTCATCAAAAAATGAACTATTTTTTTTAAAGAGGATGTTCTTCATGTGAATGCTTCCCATGACTATTTTTCAATATCTGGCTTCCAGTATTATCCAAGCAAAGCACTAGGTGGTAAGAAGGAATACTCCTGAAGTCAGTAATATTTTTAATCTGCACATATTTTCAGTCAATTCTAGGTCATCCGTGGCTTCTGCTGCAAACTGACGTTGAAGTGGCAGACCTGGGCTTCATCAACTTCTCTCTGAGAAGCACGTTTCCAGTGTGGCAGTTCTTCATGTCTTAGTAATTGATTCCCCTCCTTTGTGTCATGCTCTCAGACAGCTGCCTGTTCTCCTCCCTGCAGTCTGTTTCACACAGCACCTGTCAAAATAGAAGTTTTGCTTTGCTTTTTACATAGTAAACACTTTGCTAAGGGAGAAAACAAATGGTGTTGCAGAACTGAGTTTCTAAGTTGCTAATATAAGCGAAGCAGTTTTAACTTCAGCTAAACTGGATTGTAGGTGGAGTTGCAAGAGGAAATACAGTGGGGAAAAAGGTGTCTGAAGCTAGTTTTAAACATTTGTTATTTCTAAAAGGTCTGGTTGATACCATCTCTTTATATTGCCTGTATATTATACTCTCTGGAATGAGAATTAAACTGTTTTCTACTATCTAGAAGAGATGTTCTTGTGGAGGTAGTGGTGTTCGTTCCTGATAGAGCTGATACTGAAGTGAATGTCCCAGAGCTTCACCAGTGGCAGATATCCAGGTTTTGACTAAATGGTTAGTCACAGCAGTGGTAGGTGGTGGTAGTATGGTACTACCATAGTGGTGATAGAAAGACTAGCTTTCTGCCAGGGCTTGAGCCTTGCGAGCAGTAAGGTAGGGAGTTGGCAGGGGATGTGGGGATGTCCAAAGTCTTTCACCTCCAGCATGAGTGAGGAGTTTTGAGGGCTATTGCTATATGCGTGGTCAAGGAGCCTAATCCCAGTTTCTGTTGCTGCCCTGCAATCTCATCATTGGCCTCTTACAATTAAGAGAACAAATTGCATAGGAGGTAGCCATTCAGCTCCTGACACAATGGAAAACATTTCATCTGGTCTCTGGATGCAGATAAAAACCAGACAGATGACAGTCTATTGTGTATTTTTCCCCTCCTAGATGGAAAATTCAAAGCTTTTCTTTTTTCACATAAAGGAAAGCAAGTACTTGTTGTATATGGACCTGTTCAAACAGATTGATCTTTGCATGAAAAGCTAACTGAATACCAAAACAAAACAGGAGCTCTGGTGGGCTGACAGTAAATACTAAACTTCCTTCTTTAGGATAGGAATGGAACTTTGAATATATTGTCATCTATCATATATCCAGTATGGGTCATATGACTGAGCCATCTACGTGTATTTGTTCAGATAAAGGGACAGTCCAGTGCCTTTGTTCCTGCTGACACTGTGTACAGGGACTATGCAATGACTACTCTCTTAGTTGTTCATCTGTTCACTCTGCCTCAGTTTCTGTCCTTATGTGGACTGGGGTCCCATGACAGGGTGTGTGAGAACCAAGCTATGTCTGTTTATTTTCTAGCTCCTTTAAGCTATGTTTTGCTCCTGGACTTTAGTATTTTCTGCGTGATGCTGGTTCTGAAAAAGGAGATGCTTCTGTCAATGGTCTTTTGAGGGAAGGAAGAGTTCCTGTACAAAGCAGAGTTACGGTTTTGCTGTTGCAGCACATCAAGCTTCTGGTGTGAAACCTGGCTTTTGACTCTTAGAGAAAAAATTTAAGATATCCCGCATGCTTTTGCCCGGGGGTGCCCTTTCACTTTGAGCTGTCTGTTCTGAGTTAAGCAAGGAGGAAGCTGCTGAGTGTTACCAAGCTTTCTAGCTGCATGGCTACCTCAGTGTAATCCACTGGCTTTGTTCAGTAACATTTAGGCAGTATTTGTTTCCACCTGTTATGTATAAAGGTTGATGATTATATTCATTATGCTACACACAATTCTGATCCACTCTGAATAGGATTCAAAAGACTTTTGGAAAGTTTGTAACTAGGTATTACTTTAAGGAGGAGGAACAGTTTGAGTCTAAAGTTCCATAATAATAATTGGTGAACGGGCTTGACGTAGAAATGTTCCTGTGTTCCTCTTTCTCACTTGGTTAAATTCCAAAGTGAATTTTTGTAGTGACAGAACAATGCAGATGCTTCATTGCTTTGTAGGAAGTGGTTTCTGCCCCAGAGTATCTGGCTGTAGCAACGTGACTGAGCTGATATACATACGGTGCAGTAATGTCGTGATTTATACCAGAGCTCTTCCTGTTTCCTAGGCCTGTTACCATACAGCTTTGGTTCAAAAACCTTAGGCTTGTGTGCACTCTGCTAATTGAGACAGGAGGTTTGTACTTGTCTGTCTTTTGCAGCTTTGCTTATGTAGCTCTTAACACCAGCTGCTGAGCTCCAGTACTGACTCACTCAGTAGCAAGAGCAGTAATTTTGCTCTCATTCCTCAGCTGCCAGTGATGGACTAAAAGAGGAGCTCAAGCATGGGCTATGTCTCATTACTTCTCAGGTACCTTGAAATACTGCTTTCCTAGGGATGCAGAACACAGGCACTACAACTGTGATACCTACCTGTTTTCCTCCTTTGACCCTTTTCTGTATCAGACTGAAGTGCAGTTGGTCTGGAGACTAGTTTGTAAACCAAAAGCAGTGCTTTGTGTTCTATATGGTCCTACTCATGAAACATTAACCTTTTTTTCTCTGGGGAAACTTCTTAGTCACTTACTGCTGTGGATGACTTTGAAGCTGTGTTCCTCCAATCTTTTTTGTCTCAAGCATCCTTTTTTTTTGATTAAATTGCTTTTAGCTTGAATCAGTGTTATTTTGGCCTGTTGTGGGGCAAAGAGGGCTTGCCTGTATCTTGGACAGGGAGGGATGTGATTAATTTGCTTGCACAAGTGTACATCTGGCTGGCAAGCCCTCATGGAAATGCCCTGGCTTAGTGGCTGCTGCAGCTGACAGATTGCTCAGCAGACTCAGATTAGCCACAGAATTCTCAACTGCTTTGACTTCTGCACTGTGAAAACACACTCCCTACTTCTATGTCCCCCGTGTGCTGTATGAGGCAGCTTCTCAAATGCTTTGTTTGTAGTCTCTTCTGACCTTGGATCCTGCTGATGCCTTGTTCTTTCATTCCTTTCAGAGCCCCTTGTTACTTCCAGAGTCTGGTGGAGGACTTAGGCCTGTCTGTGTGCTAGGTCTGTTGGGTGGTGAATGCATCCAGTGGGTGGGGATCTCTACCTTTTTGTAGGCCCTACATCAGGATCTTCTTAATAATGAGTTGTGGTTATTCAGCTGTTTGGTCAGTACTTCCTTCCCCAGCCGAAGATGACCTCTGTTTCTCCAACTTCAGAACAGAGGTACTTCTCAGTGATGTGCTTAGAGCTTGGAGGTTATAGCTGACCATGTAAACTTCAGTCCTTCCAGTGCTAGCTGTTAGACATTGCAAAGTGCAGGAGATGGTGGCTTCAACATGCCACTCCAGAACAAGCCTTTATAGTAACCAGAAGTATCCAATTTCCTTAAGGGTGATCTCTGTCCAATTAAGACCTGTGAAGCTAAGTCACAAGTTAAGGAAAATGTGACATGAGAAAAGCTTTAATATCTGTTACTTCAACCCTGAAAAGCATGTGGTTAACCTTTTTAAGAGGCTTTTCCTCATTTTTGTGAGCTTCTGGAGTCAAAACTATGCTTGTAATAGAAAACCGTGCTCAGCTATGGTTTAAAATTAAAAATAAGCATCTCTGCACACTTTAAACCTGGTCACTGACGCTGTATTTTATGTTCAGCACTGAGTCTTATACATAGTGGAGTGTGTGGGGGTCAGTTTTTTATCGTGTTTTCTTTTTTATTTTATGGATCTTTCAGATTTCATAAAGAGCCAGAGCTCCTCGGATTCTGCATCCACATGCCCTGCCCTGTCTTGCCTTGCATTGCTTTTCTGGCTGCATGGCCACTGAGGTAGTTGTGCAGCTAGAAACCGTGGTAGTGCTTAGCAGTTTCCTTCTTACTCGACTCATCTGCTGCAGTGAGTTTAGTGGTTTTGTAGAGTAGTGGTTTGTCAGACTCTACTTTCATGGTTACTAAAGCTTACAGCACAGGCTGACTAAATCCCTCTCAACTTTTGTGTAACTCCAACTGAGTTGAGTTGTGTTTGGAATAAAGGTGGTTGGTGTCTTGTGGCCTCAAAACTAAGCTTTGTGGGGAGGGAGACTGTAGAGAAGCCTTTAGCCTTGGCAAGGTCCTACCTAGTGTTTAAACACATAGGAAATGGCTCTGGAGCACTTGCTCTAGTAGATGAAAGCACTGAACCACTTGCTAAGGGATTTGCGTGGTAGAAAGCACCAAGTCTTGGGACAGTGACTGGTTCCTTCAGCAAACCACAAAACTCTTGTTCCTGTAGCAAAGACTTGTGGTGAGTGGTATGAAAACGTGTCTCAAATTTCACAGGAACATGTGGAAACTTACTGACTTTTATTTAGAAAAGCATCAGTCCAACCAAAAATGGACTGCTTGTTGCCAAGGATGTCAATGGCAAACTGTAATAAGTTCAAAAACTCAAAGATCCTGTTGTTTAGCACTCTGGCATTTTAGCACTTTGAAAGAGAAAGTTGGAAGTATATCCATCAGCTAAATGGAAAAGGAACAGTTGAATATTTGTGGCTGTAGATTGAGCCTATCTTGTGTGTTAAGTTTGGGTATCTGGAAGATCATGTTGTAAGTTGTCTTTGACTATGGCATGTGAAACTGCAGGCACCAGTTCCAGTTCAGAGCTCCTCCAGCAATAAGGTTTGCTGGCAGTTTTCTCTCAGGAGCACTTTGCATGCTTGTCATGGAAAAGGAGAGAAACTCACCTGATCTCTAACTAGGACAGCATTCAAGATACTTGTGCTGTGGTTTAGCCTGAAGTGATTTGACCTTGGTCTGGGTGTAATGCTTTCTCTGCTTGCACGCTTTGGTCTTACTCACGTGTAGATAAGGCTTTCATGCAGGATGTGCACTTGTTTCCCAGTGTGGTGGTGTATTTCCTGGGCTAAGAATGACAACAGTCATCATCCTGATGCTAAAATCTACATGTAAGAGGCTACGTGTGGCTCCATCTTCTGCTATGGAGCAGCACCCAATGGCAAGAACATAGTTTGGAGGGAGATGGATGAGTGCTGAAGGGAAGGACAGGAATTGTCACGCAGACTTGGAAAATATGGAGTAAGGACAAGAGAGAAAAGGTTACCTGAAATACCTCATGTTTCTTCTCTGAACACGAATTAAAAATGCCTACTAATGCGTGATTAGGCTGTCTGTAGAAGGTGAAGTGAGTCACCAGAAATGTATTTTTTTTCCCCTGTGGCAATACTGCTTACTAAGTAGAAGTTTAAGCTAAAGCTACTACTTGATGAAGAGTGTTAGTGTAGTTGGTCAAGGTACTGTGGGACAGCTGGATTTTGGGACTACATGCCAATTGTAGACTGAGCCTGATCCTGCAGGCTAAGTAAGACCCACAGACTTACTTAGTGCTCTCTCTGGCATGAATGGAAGATGTTGCTCGTCAGATGAGTGTCTTAGGTATAGAAATATTGTGGTCTATGTTAAACAGGGCTCTCTATTCTCCCATCCTGTGTGCCAGCCCTTCTTCAGCCACTGCCAGCAGCTGTTTGCTTTTCTGAACATCTTGCAGTTCATTAGGGCTCTGAATGCTGCACACCCCCAGATACAATTATGCTCCTAACTGCCTGCCAGACTCCTTGCAGCTGTAGAAAGCTGTTTCTTCATGTATTTGCTATTGCTAAATGGAACTAAATTACCTCCTAAAGCTGAGGAGGGAGGAGGACTATCCCCCCTGTCTTGATTCAGTGGCAGCTTAGGAGTGTGATGTTGTGTGCTGTGCTGTGTCCCCTCTCCTCTGCCCAGCTCGTTGTTGTCCTTGCTATTGCTGTGCAGGCTTCTGATGTGCAATAAAAGTTCTTTTGTGTGGGGCCACAGTGTGGTGCCTTTCAGTTCTTTGCTGGCAGTCCAGTCTGTTGAGTTCCCAGGCATAAACTGCTGGCAAGGGGAAGGGAGGAAAGCAGACACATACAGTGGAGTGAAGAGCTTCCATTCCATTCATATGTTAATGCTGCCAAGAACAGAACTATCCTTGGGCTCTAGGACAGTCTTTCTTCCCCACCTCATACCACTTGTTTCTAATGTACACAGCAAATTCTAATTCTTCTCCAAAAGCCTCTCTATCTGTGTCTATCCTGCTGTGTGATACTCACAAATGAAGGTTTATATGCCCCATGTTCCCTTGAGTCTGCAGGGGCTGTAGATCAGCTCTCCAGTTCATATTCAAGCAAGGACAGGCTGAAGAGTGTCAGGGACCCCAGTGGGATGATGCACATAGATTACAAGACCTCATGTCGGTTTTGTTGCTGTGTGTGCTACTAATGACATGACTGCTGAAAACTGCAAATGGGTTTTGAGCCTGAAAGGAACAAAGGCCCTAATACTGCTTTTGGGAGGCCAAAATAAATGTCTGATCCAAGCCCTAAACAATCTAGCTAGTGATATGTTTGTGGGGAACCTGTGTCCTTGGTGTTGTATCTTGTCAAAGCTAGAGATCACATTGGAAGGGAACAGAGTGCCTCCTTAGGATTCAAGAAGGAAGTAATTTAAAAGGAGGTAGACATTTAGGGAAATTCATAAAACATGAGTTAGGGCAATACACAATTTTATCAACTGACTTGGCAGCTGGTTTTTAAAGGGCAAGGCTTGTTCCCTGCATATAGTTTTTAGCCCCTTTGAAAAGGGGAAGCTCTGAGCAAGCCTGAGTTGGATGGTGCATGAAAACAGCTGACAGTGTCATACCTTAGGAACCATGCTGACCTAAAGACAGTTGTCTTCTTCCTTCCCCTTCCCTATCCAGTAATGGAGGTGACGAGTAAGTGCCTTATTTGCTGGTTTGTGAACAACTCCTTGGTCTTCTGGAGGGATGTGGAGGAACTTCATTGTGTGGACTTGCTGCACCCTGTGGCATGTCCCAGACTTGCCAGGCTGCAGAGGGTAGCCTTGTGCCAGCAAACAGTCTTTGCAGAGAAACTTCCCTCTCCTTTTTACCGACAGTGGCACCATACTGCAGTTGTCTTGCCCCACCATGAGGCTCCTGTCTCTTGTTACAGTTAAGTCTGTAAAGGCTTCCTAACTCTTATTTACATAGTACAGCTGGTGTGCTAGGGAAGTAACTACAGAGAGAGCTTACATAATGGTGTAGTTAATGTCTATGATGGCTCTTTGTTCTGGCACAAGGGGGATAGCTTATCAGTTTACTCACTGTCATTCCTCTTAATGGTGCCACTCAGTAAAGAGCTGCATGAGGGGCCTGTCCCCAACTCTTGGTGGAGTAGAATAAAATCTTAAAGTAGCACTGCCTAGTGGGACACAGCCTAGCAGACTGATTCATGACTTGCCCAGAAATAGTACATTTGCATGATAAGTGAGGGTTATCTGAAAATGGAGCTGTGTTCCTGATTCCTGGCAATTATTGAACATGTCAGAGCTGTTGCATTGTATTTTGGCTATACGAGTTGGCTTGCAAATAGCTGAAGGAAAATAATGTCCAAGCTGTTTTTTATAAATAGCAACAAGCCTTAAAGAGTTGAGGAAGAGGGAAGAATACGGTACACTTCCCACTTGAGACCCCCTCAGATGCCCAGTCACCTCTCTGTACACTGCAGCATGGGAGACAGAAGGCCAGGGCACTGCCTGTTTCTGGCTGAACGTGTCTCTAACACATCCTGAGCCAATGGTGACATCCATCAGTCTATCTGGGTCTCTTGCTGATTGTCTTTCTTTCAGGTTGTCAAAACAATTGGTCTGCGAGAGGTCTGGTTTTTTGGACTTCAGTATCAAGACACCAAGGGCTTCTCAACATGGCTGAAATTGAACAAAAAGGTATGTTTGCTCCAAGCTTTCACTTATGCACTTCTCTGGGAGTGCAGGGGCAAATTCAGTCTTTTTATTTCTGTCAGGATTCTGTTCTTGCCTATCCATGCACCTGAAGTACTGCAAGATTAGTGAGTTGGTGTTGTGGTGTCCACATACCCCCTCCCCAAAGTATAAGGAATCATGGTGTCTTACCTGGTCCCCCTGCATCTGGTTTTGTTTATCTGGCCAGATCTATTAACCTTCTGGGTAGCCTGCTGGTGTGGTGAGCATCTTAGCTGGAGAGAAACCTGGGAAGTAACTTACCTTGCACTGGCCATAAATACTGGCTTCTTGTAATTCCTATGGGGAGAAGTCATAAGGTGTTTAGCAGTAAGTAATTGGAAATCCTTGCTTTTCTGCCCACTCATGTCCTTGTTGGAAAGGAGAAGGTTTCTTCTAGTGCATGCCTGTCTTGTTCGTAAAACCCGATCCCCTTCACTTGGTATATAGACTATAAAATTTGCTAACTCTGTTCCAGGTAACAGCACAGGATGTACGGAAAGAAAGCCCCCTGCTTTTCAAATTTCGTGCCAAGTTTTACCCAGAAGATGTGGCAGAAGAACTGATTCAGGACATCACACAGCGCCTTTTCTTCCTTCAAGTGAAGGAGGCAATTCTGAATGATGACATTTATTGTCCTCCAGAAACAGCTGTCCTTCTGGCTTCTTATGCTGTCCAGTCCAAATATGGGGACTTCAACAAAGAGGTGCACAAGTCTGGCTACCTTGCAAGTGACAAACTGCTCCCACAGAGGTAGGTGAACCTGGATAGTCTTATGCCTTCTCTGCTTTAAAGGTGTTGGATTTATTTTTTTTTAAGTGTAGAAGGTGTTTTTATTGATTTGATAAAATACAGTCTGGTGCCTCTGAGGATTTAGATTAGTATATATTTAATTAGAAGCTTTAATCTTAAACATCCTGTTGTTACTCTGAAACTAATCAGAAGTAGTGAAAGAAGTTCCAAAACAAAAAAATGTACTACAAGGAGTAGCACAACTGAATAAAACTTGTTATTTGTCAGAAGTCTTAAGACTTACCATTGTGTCCCTGTCTAGCCTCATAATAAAACTGTATTTGCTGGAGTATCTTTGTGGGGGAACTGGGATGCTAATGGAGTATTTAATGAAGCATCATTTTAGAGTGATGCGATTGTGTGCATTCATAAATGCAGTGCTTGGTCTTCAACATTCTGACTACTCTTTCTAGGGTTTTGGAGCAGCACAAGCTTAACAAGGACCAGTGGGAGGAAAGGATCCAGGTGTGGCATGAGGAACATCGAGGAATGATTAGGTAACTGATGCAGTGTGAAACTGCTGCATTGAAAGTAGCATGTTATGTTAGTGTGTAATTTATGAATGCAAACAAAAATCTGTGGCTTGCTTCAGGCTAAGTTAGCATTCTTCAGGTTATTTTGCTCAGAATAACTGAGTTCATGTGTTTCTGCCCTTGCTGCTTCACATCAGCTTGCGGTTCTTAGTAAAACAAGACTGAACTTGCAGAGTTTTGTAATTATCTACTATGGTGATGCTTAGTACCTTTGCCAGCTTCTTGCTGCTCTGTCTGTGTAGGAAGATAGCATCTTCTTGCTCTAATGGCTTATGGACTCAAAAATAATTTCTGCTTTCTTTTTACACACTGCAGAGAAGATGCTGTCTTGGAGTACCTGAAAATTGCACAGGATCTGGAAATGTATGGTGTGAACTACTTCAGCATTAAGAACAAGAAGGGCTCAGAACTCTGGCTAGGTGTAGATGCCCTTGGACTCAACATTTATGAACAGAATGATAGGTAATAAACACTCTTTTTATCATTGTCTTCAGCTCCTTTCTAATATAAAAGCATTCAAAATTAATCTGTTCTGGAATTCAAGTCTTGAACTAAACCACAATTTCTGTATTATTCTTGGCTGTGCTTTTGACATTGACAGTATAATCCATAAAATGTGCTTCTTTGGACCAACAAATAGAAGAAAATGGCAAATCTTATCAAGCTAGGTTTACTTGTATCTAGTCTTTCTGCTGTAGATGTATTCTCCAGTTCTCTTTTCTATTTAAAAACCCAAAAAAGCAGAATTGAAAACCTGCTTCATATGTTTGTAGTTTGTGTGACTAATTTTGTTTGCTGACTTCAGTCAGCATAAGAGCACTGAAATACAGGGACAGATTTGGTAGAATTTTGAGCTTTATATTCTGAGTTGAGAATTTTGAATGACTTTGGGCTCTTTTTTTTTTCTTTCCCATTTCTGCAGACTAACACCGAAAATTGGATTTCCTTGGAGTGAGATCCGAAATATCTCATTCAATGACAAGAAATTTGTTATCAAGCCTATTGACAAGAAAGCACCAGTAAGAAACAATGTTCAAATTAAACCTTCAGCTTCTCAGCTGAACAATTTCTGTGGTGGTGGCTGTTGTTTGTTTGGGGTTTTTTGTTTTAGTTTTTTGTGTTTTGGTTTGTTGGGTTGGTTTTTGGTTTTGTTTATTTTTTTTTCTCCCACAGTCTTTTCATTAATAGTATCCATGCTGATCTAAACAGGAAAATCTGTTCAGGGCAGTATGCACAGGAGGTATAGCAGCAGTAAGATGATAGCTGTAACTTGTTTCTGGCTAGGAGGGTAGAAATTTATTCAGTATAAGCTTAAGCTGTTAAAGTCAGTGACAGGGAGAAGCTCTTTGCTTAGGGTTTTTGGTTCTTCTAAGGCTCTTCAGATTCTCTGATAATACAGTTAGGGATCTGAGGCACTTCTACTGGCGATGAATACTTCCATTGCAGCTTGTTGGCTTTAGTACTGTGTGGGATGGTCTTTTGCAGGTTTGCACCTTACTTGAAGCAGAAGCTTTACATAATTTTGTAGGTTATGGTGGAGTTTTTTTTCCTTGCAAATTTATATTGAATGTAAATGCTTTCATCTTGAAGGCCTAATAATCTCCCATGCTAGCCAATACCTTCTGTTCTCCTTGGCATTCTTGTTGCGTTGCTGCTTGAAGGCATTTCCATGATGTTGTTGCTCATTTTTAACAGGGCAAAGTTATTTATCCATTGGTTGTCATGTTTAACACCCTTTCTGGCATAAGACAAGATGTTATACTTCATGTGGGTAGCCAGGCATTGAATAAGTGGGAAGTAGGGTGGGAGAAGCCACAGTCTCGGTGTGCTTGATGAACTAGCCCTGGAACAGTGACCCTGTTGCTATGTGTTTGGCACTAGAGATGTGTCACAGTGAAATCCAGCACACTGGAATGACATGTTGGGTGCTTCTGCCCAGTGTGTGTTTGTCAGGTTGAAATCCATTCCTGAAACAAAAGTGTCTTAACTGCCACCACCAATGAATTAGGCATTGCTAAGAGCAGCTGGCTAGCAATTCTAGAAGGCTTAGGGTTTTGGAGCATATTAAATACGTGGGGGGCTTCTTAGGATGAAAGACCAGGTCTAATGCTGCCTTTTTCTTGTTGCAGGATTTTGTATTCTATGCCCCTCGGTTACGGATTAACAAACGAATCTTGGCCCTTTGCATGGGGAACCACGAGCTCTACATGCGCAGACGTAAACCAGACACCATTGAGGTGCAGCAGATGAAAGCACAGGCTCGGGAAGAGAAACATCAGAAACAGATGGAGAGGTTGGTGGGATTCTGAGTAACCTGGACTTGATTGATCACTGCACAAGTAGCATCATGTGCTGGATAAATGGCTGGTAGATCTAATGGGTTGATGGTAATGGCACTGCTCACAAATGTGACTCCCATTACTTTCTCGGAGTTAAAGATTTATTTGCCCATTTGATGGGACTAATACATATCTTGATATATGGAGATTTCACTTATAACATTGCTATTATGGACTTGCTGTTGAGATGAATGCCAGCTGAGCTTTTAATTTCTGCTCTTCTATAAAGGGGCATATCTGGGGTGGAACTCAGCATCTGAGTACTGTAGTGCATATCTCTTGTGTGCTCATGGCTTCACTAGGAAGAGCTCCAATCTGGGTGATAGTTTGAAATTGCATTGTGACTTTCTACCATTAGAGCCCTGCTGGAGAATGAGAAGAAGAAGAGAGAGCTGGCAGAAAAGGAGAAGGAAAAGATTGAACGTGAGAAGGAGGAGCTAATGGAGAGACTCAAGCAAATTGAGGAGCAAACCAAGAAAGCTCAGCAAGGTAATATGAAATCTTCCAGTATTTCCATGGATGCACAGTCTGAGTAAGAAGGGCTCAAACAGTAGAGCTATGAGCATCTCTGAGCCATGTGTCTCTCCAGTATTGTGTGCTAACTGGTGTTATATCCCTGGTTTAGCCTTCTGAAGCTGAATGTAAGCTCTCTGTATGCAGTTGCTGATAAAGGATTTGCATTAAAGAAATAGGTGGCGGCCAGGATGCCTCTCTGGTAGAGGGAGTACCTTGCTGTTGTTCTTGTGCAGGCTGGAAGCTTTATCCCAGGGTATTTGTAGAGGAAGTAGTCAAAAAGTGTAGCAGGGGTCATACCGGACAGCACTGTTGCGATTACTATCTGATTGCTTGGGCAGAGTTACTGTGGTGTTGTCCAAATGAAATGCTGGATGCTTCTCTGACCTTAAGGATAGAATTTTGGGATGAGTGCTTTTCCACAAATCAGTTGGGGTTGGAATAGGCCTGGCTCTTAGTCTTCCAGCTCCACTTACAATGTCAAGTTGAGGAAAGGGGACCGTTGCTCTCATTTCTCCCTTACCTGTTCCTCTGAATGAAAACCCTTGTCCAGAAGGTAGGCATGAGGGCATTTTCCTCTTCTACTGCCATTCTTTACTTGGTCTGTCCTGAAATGTGCTCCCCTATTCTTTCAGAACTGGAAGAACAGACCCGCAGAGCGATGGAGCTGGAACAGGAGAGAAAACGAGCTCTGGAGGAAGCAGAGAAGCTTGCTAAAGAGCGCAGAGAAGCAGAGGAGGCAAAAGAGGCCCTACTGAAAGCATCCCATGATCAACAAAAGACGCAGGAACAGCTGGTAAGTCAGTGAACTGAAAATCAAGTATGGAAGATAGTGAAAGGGGAGGCATGTAAGCTCTTGAAGTAAATCAGGCTATGAATATAGTGAGGAAGCACTATATTCATAGGTTCTTTAATTTTTTGCCTCAAACAGATGATCATATGTATAAATACAAGTGTATTTGTACACTAGATTTGTAGTGTTTTTTGTCCTTTTTTGTAAGTGAGTGTAGAGCTCACTAATTGCTTTTCCTGGTTTAGACTCGAAGAATTGAGTTCTGTAGATCTCCTTGGAGGAGAAGGGGGGAAAACCAAGCACAACCCAACAACCAAAAAACTCCCACCCAAAATGAAATGCAACATTGTTTTGGCTTCCTTTTCACTTGCATCATGGAGGTATTGGTGGAACTGAAGTTAACAGGAAGGCTTTCTTCCTACTGGAAAGATGTTAAATATAAGGGTTTTATTCAGGACTTGGACTAAATGCTTCATTTAGCAAGTACTTTGGGTTTTGTTCTTACTACAAGCCTTTCTTCTGCAGGCTTCTGAGATGGCAGAACTCACAGCGAGGATCACACAGCTGGAGCTGGCTAGGCAGAAGAAAGAAAGTGAGGCCCAGGAGTGGCAGCAGAAGGTAAAGCAGAGTCTGAGCAAATGGGAGTGCTTTCTGTGGAATTGCTCTTCATTCTGAGTTGTGACATAAACTACTGCACTAGATTCCAACTAGACTGAACATCTGCAAGCTTGAGGCTGTTGTAAATACTCAGCTTTGGTTTTCTTGGTGGAATGGGTGACTTACTCTAGCTCCATGTAGCAATTTTTTGACTAATTAGGCTATTTATCATAACCATTCTTCAAATCTCTGAGATGTTACCAAGCAGAAACTTTTGCAAATGGTGGTGGCTGAATAACTTTGGAACATACCCCTTCTGAGATGCAGGTTTTCCTGTAATGCTGAGTGGTGCTTCTGGGAAAAGTCTCAGGCACTCGGGACTGTATTGACTGACTCACTGTGGCATGCCTTACTGCAGGCACAGATGGTGCAGGAGGACCTAGAGAAGACCAAAGAGGAGTTGAAGACTGCCATGAGCACCCCTCACGTCACTGAACCCATGCACTCTGAGAACGAACACGATGATGAGCAGGATGAGAATGCAGCAGAGGCCAGTGCAGAGCTGCGATCAGAGGCCACCATCAAGGACCGCAGTGAGGAGGAGCGAACCACTGAAGCAGAGAAGAATGAGCGGGTCCAGAAACATTTGAAGGTAAGAATTTGGCAGCAGAGAGTATGTGTGTCTGAGTGCTGCTTCTATTTTTCCCTATGTTAGTTGCAGCTGGGAGGTATTACTGTTATTTAAAAAATTAAGGGAAAAGTAGGGAAGATAGGATCATGATCGTGCCAGAATGGCTTCTTAAACACTGAGTAGAGAGGCAGATCTTGTCTCCTTGCACTTGATTTCCATTTCACTGAAAGTAGTATTTTGAAGCAGTGCCAACAAGCACTCTCTGTAAGACATAGTGTGTTTTGTGTGAGTATTTCTAGCCATCTGACAGCTGTTTATAGCCCTGGCTGCAATGAATCAAAGAACTTGGTCTGGTTCCTATCAAGAAACTGTCTCTAACTCTTGGGTCTGGGTTGCATTGCAAAAACCTGGGAGTAGCCCACTAGACCTCACCATGAAGGGAACAGTACTGCACTATCTTCTTGTAGGGAACTCCAGTGTTCTGGTGTTGAATTCCAAGTGTTTGGTTGTGCTGCCTAACTTGCATCAGGCTTTGCTTGTTCTGCATTGTGCTGTGGTGGTTATACAGAGGGATGGACGTGCACTTTATCTTCTGCAGCAACTTTCTTTTCTTTTAGAAAGCCAGTAATTTCTCAGATTTTGCAAGGTGCTCCGGTTGTCTTTAGGGATCTCTCCACTTGACTATTCTTCTAAAGTTACTTACATTGGAGACAGTCTTTCTTACCGTGCTAGACAAAGATAAGTAGGGTGACAGATTGCCTGATGTTTCCTACCTTCAAATGCTAGGGAGAAATATTAACAGCTTCCACAAAATAACAGAACTGTTTAAGTTGGAGGAGCCTTCAAACAATCATCTAGTCCCACTTCCTTGTTCAAGCAAAGTCAACTAGAGTAGGTTGTCCAGAACTGAAGACACTTGCCTCCTCTGTTTCCTGTCTTTGTTGGTACTGAATCTTTAGGAGGATCAGAGGAAATCTCCTTGTCCAGCTTGGAATCTCTGGCTTGTGTTAACCTGTTGCTGTCTGTTTCCCTTTCTCTGAAGGCTCTTTCCTCAGAGCTGGCAAATGCTCGGGATGAAACCAAGAAGACAGCAAATGACATGATCCATGCTGAGAACATGCGTCTGGGCCGAGACAAGTACAAGACCCTCCGTCAGATTCGGCAGGGTAACACCAAGCAGCGCATTGATGAATTTGAGTCCATGTAAACTCTCCCCTGCACCTGCTGCCCTGCACTCTCTTCTCCCCTTTTTCCCATCCTCTCCCGTCACTCGCTCATAATCGTGCTATGCTGGAACCACTACAGAAGAGTGACCATGGTCTTATTTATCAAGTTCTGGGCAAATGCTGGAGTTAAGCAACAGAAGAAAGAATAGTATTTACATCTTCCTGGGCTGGCTTAGGAAAGCAAATGTGTATTGGGGCTAATCTGAAATTGTTTGGCTTGGGGTAAAGTATCACTGCCTTGGGTTTGGTGTTGCTCACTGAGGTGGCTGTGTTGCTGTCTTTTCACTTGCAGTTGGAGAGGCCAGCACATACTTGTGCTGAATTATGTACAGTCAGGAGCTGACAGTCTGACACTGTGCCTTCCTACTAACCTGCTCAAGTTTCAAGATTGAGCTCAGTAGCCAGCGTCTGAATTTCTGACTTAATGCAGGGTCTGAATCATGTAGTTGAGAAGGGGAGATTGGAGGTTAGGAAGAAGGGTTGGAGGTAAAATATGGGCTTTCTTTCTAAAAGACAAAAGCTTTTGTCCTACAAACATAAGCAGACCAAACAGATTCTGTGGTGTTCCTGCCAGTATTACCTTTTGTTGTTTAAACTTTGATCAAACTTTGAATTTCCTAATTATGAGGAGGCCTTTGGAATAATTCCACTGATGCAGTGTGGTTTGGAGCCTCAAATGCCCTGCTTTTTGTCTCTGGTAAATGGCTTTGTTCACCATCATTTGTCTGACTTGAACGTAACCAGTGAGACAGAGATAGCTGAAGTACATAGCCTCCCTTTTTGGTTTTGCCAATGAAAACCTGGAATGAGAGGTAGAAATGTAAAAGGCTAAAAATTCCTGTAGCTGTATTTTCCCTTGCTGAACCCATACTTTTCTAGTTATGTGACTAGGATTTCAGGTTTTTCCATAAGAGGCCTTTTTAGCACATAGTTGTCAGTGCCTTATGACTGTGTATAGATCTACCGTAGCTCAGATGACTTTAGTTTAAACTAGATGCAATCATAAAAAGTGATCAGCAGCTCGGGACCAAAAACTACTCTCGTTTCTGGATCATGTACAAGACTGCATTTGTCTTCCTGGCTTCAAGCAGCGTTTGAGTGGAGAGGGTCCTGAGACACTTGCCCAGTTGATGCCTTAATCCTCACTAGTGTTCTGCCAGATCCGTGGCTCAAGTGCTCTTCCTTCCCCAGAAGGATGCTTTGCCCTTTTGTAGCTTTGAGAACAGAAGGCTGTCTCTTAGAAATGGGACACAAGTGGTTGTGAAACTGGTCCTGAGAGCTGCCTGTGCAAGTTCCAGTCATAAGCATCGCCTCTGTCATCCAAGCTGTCCATGCTGTAGCTACCCAGAAGCCTTCCTGTTATTCATGGGTAGGAAATAGCCATGTATGCTCAGGGCTGAATTGGATTTTGCCTTGATCCTTGGTAAAAAAAACTGTTAACCTTCAGAAGAGGTCTCCTAAAAATGGATTCCACCCATAGTGAAGTCCTGCTTTGCTTTGCCTTCCTTGGAATAGCCTGTTCCCATAGGAAGTTACCAGGGTAGCCTGTGGTTTATTTTCTTGCCTAGTATGATCCCAAATCTTGTGACTTGCTCAGTTCTGTGGATTCTCTCTTTGAATGATGTCACTGCTAATGGTGATAGAAGGGAAATGTCGGAAAGCGGGAATGTTTTCAGCTCCCTGCTGTATGGGAAAGGGTAAAGGGGGACTGTGCCAAAAAAGAAATGTTTGTGATAGTGTTAACAAACTGCAGTATTTTCCCAGGAATTCCTTGGGTTGCTGGAAACAACCTCACCAGTGCTGTATTATTTTATATTTTGGAAGCAATGCAAGTCTGTGTGGAGATCCATACAAAGACCAACCAACCTCTGTTAGAAGCAACAAGCTAAGCTATGCTCCTAAAGATCCAGGTGTGTCACATGGGAGCCCCCTGCTTTCCTCTGGACACAGCATGCTTTTGGAGGGGCACATGACATGGCGAGCTTTTTTTTTGGCTGAGAGCACATCCCTCAGTACTTTGATAGCCACAAATTGAAAGATTGCAGTAAATTGTTGGAACTGATTTGTGTATTTCTGTACTGAAGGTGATTGCACTCACTCAGTGTGAGTCCCATTACTGGGGAACAGACAATCTTTACACTTCTGTTTTGGTGCTTTAAAGCTGATTCTCAGCACTTCTGCTCTGTCCATGGCGACTGTTGATACATTTGGGGGAGAAAAGCCTTTATTACATTTTAACAATTTCCTAACAAGCTGATGTATGGTGCCTGGAATATGTGTTCAAATAATAAACCAGTAAATCTTTTCTGCTTTGATGGGTCACACAACACTGCTGAGCTCTTGTATTATGATGTTGGCATGACTTCTGTTTGTAGGTTTTTTTTAAAACGTTCTAATTCCACATGGTCCAATATAGGAATAGAACGGCTTGTGCCAGTGGGTCCACCTCTTTGTAGTTGTTTCAGCCCTGCCTTCTTCTTAACCAGTGTTATATTCCGGTGGTATCTAATGATATTTGATTTCAATATTTCTAGCTATGCACAATTAGAAAATATTAGTCAAGGGGTGGAGGATATGTTTATGGTCCTCCTTCTCGTGGAAATGTATACTGTATTGTAAAGAAATGATATTTTGCAAGAAAACTAATGTAAGAAGCTTTCAGTATTACAGTGAGATTTGTAGACACATTTTTTATTTGTTAGAGTACAGTGAATAGTTCTCCTTCCTCTCCATGTTCCAGTTTAATTGGATAACTACTCCTACTGGGGATGGGGGGAGGGAAGTACTTTATCAAATGTTTGCCTGGCTTATTTTTTCTTGTTTTATTTTATGTTGCTGTAAATTATGTTGAAGGTTTTTGACCTTTTTTTTTTTTTTCTGGATTTTAATAAAACATCATTTCCTTAAGGTTGTGAAGTAATTCAGGAATCCGTGTGCTTATCTACAGAGAGAACCTTGATATTAAGGCATTTTTTCCTGTTTGGAGGATTTGTTCAAATCTATACTTTGTTCTTCCTGAAGTGCCAATAAAGTTCAGAGAAATTCAGCAGATTGTGTCTGGCTGGTTACTTGAGGCTTGCTTTGAGCCTAGTGCTGTGTCTCTGAGCTGAGCAGGTCTGCCCTGTGGTGCTCAGAGTTTGGCCTGGTAGCTCTTTTGCAAATTAGGAGCTGTTACTTGTGCCCTGAAAAACAACTGCTTGAATAACAGCCCTTTCCCCCTCCCCAGCCCTCTGGGCTGTCTGACTGGAGCCCGTGCTGGAGTTCACATTTCTTTGTGGAGATAGAGTATAAATACTTAACTTCCAAGTGGTCAGGTTGGATGGAGGGGTAGGAGCTGGTGGTGGTGAGCAGCTGCTGTGCCAAATCTGCATCCGCCACCAGGTCGGCGTGGAGGGTGGCTGGGCCTTGTGCCAACACCCTGTGAGGTCTGTCCTGCCATCAGCCTGAGATGGATCGGGTCTGGGGGTTTCAGCACAGTTGTTTGCTTTGGAGCTGCCTTGCTGTGCCTGTCTCTACCTGTCCTTCCCAGCGTCTCAGGACTGGCTCTGGCAATGGCAGAGCGAGGCTGCTGCCTCCTTTCTGCTAATGAACTGTGTGATCTTTATTTGCAGCTGCTTGCTTTGTGGTTCTGAAGAGCAGCCTCACAGAACTTTTGCCTCATGGTTGTTGCACTGCAGGATAAGGTGGAGACTTCATTGGAACGTGTTAATGCTCAGAGATCTGGTGCTGGGGGAAACCTGAACTTGTCTATAAGCAAAATGTGAAGTGTGGTGCAACAGAGACTTCTGTGATCCCCACTGGACGTGGCTTGGATCCAGTTTCTATAGGTGAGTTTTGTCTTTGGTGTTTGGTTAGTTTGTTTGTTCTGTGCGTGTGGGTTTTTTGTTGGTTTTTGTTTGTTTTGTTTTTGTGGGTGTTTTTGTTTGTTGTTTTGGGTTTTTTTGGTTCTTTCTTTCCAGGATTCAAAAGATTGGAATACTGGAGGAATTGCATGCCTCCTTCAATGCTTCAAAGAAAAGCCAAAGTGTGAATTTTCATTGCCATGGTGGACTAATCCAACTGGCCTAAGATAAACACTGACTCTGAGTAGGACACAGTAACTGTAGAAATAAGACTGATTGCTTCTTCCTTCTCTTGTTTGTTCTTTCTAAGGCAGGGAATTGCAAGGGTGTGGTCTCCAAATTCTGATTTTATTTTGATGCAGACAAGTCCTGCAGGGACTTCTCTAGGTAGATGAGAAGCCTGTTGGTTGCTTGCTCAGGCTAATATGTTTGGAGGGAAGCACAAGCATTTTTCCAATATCCAAAGCTTCATAATGCAACGTGCAGGATAAACTATGATAATAGTAGGCAATTGTATGGCAGCTGCTTAAACATCTACAAAGGCTGACTGACTTCAGTGAGAAAGTGGAGAACACTTGAGGTATGGCTTTTTTGCCCTGTACAATCAATGTGACTGTTCTGTTCCATGCCAGCCTTGCAGCTATACATAATTCAATCTTGGCCATACAGTCTAAATATCTTATAGCAGGGTGTCATCAGAGCATGTGACAGTTGGCAGAGAACAGTATATTTCATCTGTGACTGATGTCAGCCTTTGTCCTCTGCACACCCGTAGGCAAGTTGATGCCACATACGGTGTTAATGTCTCACATGCAGAATTACAGCTTATCTGTAAGAAAAATGTCCCATCCGTAGGAATATTCAAGGCCAGGTTTGATGAGGCCTTGAGTAATCTAATCTAGTGAGTGGCATCTCTGCCTGTGGCCAGGGGATTGGCACTAGATGATCTTTAAGGTCACTTCCAACACAAAGCAATTCTATGAAAAAGGATCTGGGCTTCAATGCATGAAATGTTAGGCTGAGACTAGATTTTTGTCTTCCAGGTTTGCAGCTCTAAATGTGATTTGTAGATGGGAGCAGGTCCCCATGTATGAACAATGACTAAATGAACATCTAGTGCCAGATGATGGGTCTCAAGATTACTAGTAATTTTAAGATGGAATTTTTCAGGATAGATGGCAGGATGTGGTGGGTATAGCAAAGAGTGAAGGGAAGAATGAAGAAGAGACATTAGAGAAGTGCTGAAACTGCAGAAAGTGATACTGATGCTCCTGGAAGGAACTGTACCTCCATCTTCTGGTCAAAATGCACTTGCTCTGAGCAGATGTTAATACACAGCTTTCTGGTGAGCAGAGCCAGTTGCAAAATTACAAGCACCCATGATTGCTGTTCCCTGTGGCTGTGCATCATCCTTTAAAGACATGCAAGCCAGGGTTGATCTTGAGTCATCAAGATTGACTGAAGGGGGTGTGAAATACACTGCTCTTGAGCTGGGAGGTTATGGTGAAGGCTGTCTATACCCCATATCCAGCAGTACTGCACGCTCATCCATCTTTGAAGCGTCCTTGACTGGATGCTTGAAGGAGAGGCATCTGCAAACAAAGGTCTTGGCTGCAGCACTATAACTTCGTAGTGGCCTTCATCAAGCCAGGCAGCAGCTCGATGTTGTTGCTGGAAGTGGTTGCTGTCCAGGAGCCCTGTTGTGAATTTGTTGTGCTTTCTTGTTGCAGTGTTAGCCCATCTCGAATTGTAATTCTGCCCTCCTGCTTCCAGTGGTAAAAATCTGGTCCTTGCTCCTTTTGTTTGTGTCATTGTCAGAAGGTTGCTGAACATTAGAGAAGGGTCAGAACAGGAAAACAATAGGTTTGTTTGAGAGATGTAGAAACAGGGGCATGTTTACAATCTTCCCCCAAACCTCCAGCTTCTGATGCAGTATCTCTGACTTGAGCCCACTGAGCACTTTGTCCTGGGTCTGTGCTCAGTGCATTGCTTTTGAGGCAGCAGCAGCACTCTGTCCCTGGACTTGTAGGCTTGAAGAAAGTCAAACCAGCACAAATTGTCCTGTTTGCTTTTATTAGGAACTTGCTCTGGAACAAGAAAGGTGGTTGATGGGTTTTTGTAGTGACAGTGGGGAAAGGGAATTTTAGTCTTGTTCAGTGCTTTAGTTCTGTGTGAGCAAGTAGTCTGTATCTGCTGCTCTGCAGGAGTAATTGTGAGGCACTGGGCTCGGTAGGAGGGGAGGGGGAAGGCTGTTCTTGCTTTTCCAGTTTGTGAAGGCTGTCTTCTGGAAACCTTCATTATTCCTGGGTCTGTGCTGCTTTGACTGCAGTCCCTGAGACTTCACCCATGGGAAGAGCATGGGCTTGCTGCTACCTCCAGCTGAATAGAAAGAGACAGTGACTGAGCCAGAGCAGCTCTGCTTGCTGGTAAGAAACTCCAACAGTGGTCAGAAGAGATATTTCAGAAATCCAAGTGTGCTTCTGGCTGTGGAGGGCTGCCAAGGTGTTGTGTAACTTCTGTTTGGATCAGGGCACTCCTGATTCTGGTGTTTGCTTCTTGTGAAGAAATTGGTGATGAGGTGGAGTTGACAGCAGCTCAGATATGTTTTGGACACTTGCATGAGAGTCCCTAGGCTGCAGGGATAAGTGCCAAATTACTTGCTGTGTGGTGCAGAAGATACTGGGCAATGTATTTCAAGCTGGAAAACCACTTCCTTCCCAGCATGTGCCAACACACTGGGGGGATGTGTAGGCACAGCCACCGCACTGACGGAGCATGGCCTGGTGACAAACTAGGGAGGGAAGGAGATGTGCCCATGTGCACTGCTGGGAACTCAGCTTCTGCCAAACCTTGTGTGAAATAGAGCTAAAGGGGCTCTTCAGCTGTGTCTGGCCTGCTCATAAAGTATGTGCTGACCTGTTAAGCAACATTTTAAGAATTTTTTTCAAAGCACTGGGTTTTCTGCTTAGTTGGTCTTGGTACTTGTTTGTTTTGGGTTGTTTTTTGTTGGTGGGTTTGTCTTTTTGTGGGAAGAGTGGTTATTTGCAAAGCTTTCTATTTTTGTGTCCTGGGCTAAATGAACACTGGTTTACTCTGGAAAGGCTGCATTTATTTCTAGACTTGCTGCCAAACAGAATGAAGGGAAAAGCAGATCTTGCTTCTACCCTTTCTCAGCATTTCAAAGCCCTGAGGATAGGCTGTCCAAAATCTATAAAGGCCTGATTCTCTCCTGCCCCAGCAGGATTGTTCTTGCTTTCACCAGGGGACGTAGGCCCCTTTGCTGCACCTCACCTCCTTGCTCAAATCTGACTTCTCTCTCTTCATTGGCCTCTTTTCCATCAGGTGACATTGACCTGTCACTCGCTGTGCTCTGAGTTCCTGGCAAGGAGAGAGGTCAGTGCTTGTCAAACACACAGATGTCCTTGCTGTGGAAACTGCTGTGCATATATCCAGTGTTATCTCTCAATTCAAGGTTTGCTGGAGAGATAAGATGCTGTGTTTGCATGTGCTGTGGCCCTTTTCCTTGTGTCTCTCTTGGCAAGCCTTGCTTTCCTTCCATGGAAACAACTGAGAGACAGAGCTGGACTGCCTGCTGCGTCTCTGTAGTGCCTGGAAAGCGAAGGCAGAACTGGTCAGTCTCAGCTACAGAGGCTGCACAGAGTGGGTTTAAATTCAGGGGTGAGATACGGCCCGAGAATTTGGGTTTGAAGGCTGAAGTATTCAGAGCAGCTTGTGGGAGAGAGAAAACCACCTACAAAAGTTAACCTGGGAGCGAGGGGCCACAGAGCCGGGGTGCTGGTCAGAGCTGCATTCACCTAAACCAAACCACTGGCCTCACTGCCAGCTCTCCTGTGTGATACAAGCAAGATTTGGGAGGGAAGCCTTTGAAGGACATTCTGCAAGTGATTTGAAATGAAGAATTTTTACATCAATTATTTTTGAGGGGAGGAATTGCAGAGAAGTCTCAGTGTCTCTCGTGCTGCAGTTTGGGTCCTCTCAGGCAAATTGATTTACTGTGGAGAGGAGCGTAGACTAAACCAGTGACAGTGTTTCTGGGAATAAATTAGTTTTCTTCTACAGAAGGCTTACTAGCATGGAATATCAGCGTGAAGTGAATGATACTTATTTGTGCCTTTATGGTACTTTTCAGCAGAGTTTGGCAAATGAGGTACGTGGCTGCTTCTGACCCCCATCATACAAAGTAAATCCATATTCACATTTTAGAGGTGGGAACCTGCAGTACTGGGGAAGGCAATGATGTGGCTGGATGCTATCATGTCAAGAGCAGAATTCATAAGTCTTACTTTCATCCCATTGCTGTAGGAACTGGCCTGCCTTTCTCCTCCAGGAAGCAACAATCAGATCTCCTGATGCCCTCTTCCAGCCCTCACCTTATAACCCCTTTTATGATTAGACATTACAATGAGTAGTGCTCCTGAAACTCAATTTACTTCTGGTTCCTAAAAGGGAAGACTAATGCAGAACAGGCATTGCTCAGGGACTGGTATGTGCAGGTGATATTCATGTTACTGTGCTTCACTCATGCCCTGATGGGCTGGACTGCAACAAGATCAAAGCACAGTCCTTTTGTCCATCCTTCCTTCCTGCTTCCCCTCCTGCCTCCCTCCCTCCACCCCCAGGGAGGCTGTCCTACTTTTTTCTTTTTTTCTTTCTTCCCCCCTCCCCCCCAGCTGTACTTATAAGTCTTTAATCTGGCTGTCCTTGCAACGAACAGCCCAGGAGACACAGGGAGGGACCCAAAGCAGCATGATAGCTCAAGGCATCCTAGGGCTTATGCGACCCTTACGAAGTAGACTGAACGTGAGCAAAATTCACTTTATTTATCTCAGTGGGGTGACTGAGCAACATCACAGCCCAGCAAAGTGGTGGTCAGAAAGAGGCTTCAGCTCCACACACAGGCTCCAGGATGTCCCTGGGGAATCAAGGTGAGTCAAATACTGACCCTGCTTTGCTGTGTCCGAAGGAACAGACATGCACCCCCTGCCCTGCAAAAGGGAGAGGAAAGAGGCCAGCATAGCCATGACCTGTGCGAGGTGATGGATGAGGCCACCACCTGAGGTGAGCAGATGCTGATGGGAGAAAGGTGGTGCCAGGACCTGGTCTGAGAGGTGCTCTCCCTGTCCCTGGAGCTGTGGGGACCTGTCTGAGAAGTGTTGCTCCCTGTCCCCAGAGCTGTAGGGGCCACAGCCAGTGGCCTGGATCCAGCTCATGAAAATGGCACTGTGGCATAAGAGTCCTTTGGCCCCTGGGGCCCAGACACCTGCCTCTGAGAAGGGGGACACTGGGCAAGGTGTGTTGGGCAGCCAGGTCACCAGCCTGCTGTTCCTGCTCTGGGAAGTGTGAGCTCCCTTGGGTTTCCAGTCCCCGCTGCTGTAAGGGCAGGGCAGGTGGGCAATGCTGTCTGCAGCTCTGGGGGCTGTGGCCAAGCTGTTGTGCCTTGCTGCTGCCTGTACTGCACAGGGGGATGGAGGATCTGCCTCGAGTGCTTGACTGCTGGGCACGACTGGGTGCAAGGGCCTGTGCAAGCCCACGGCTCCAGGGTCCTGCCTGGCTCCTGGACCAGGGACTTCTGCTGAGCTCTGCTAAACTGCTTGCTTGGGATGGGATGCATGGTCTGTCATGAATACTGAGCTTGAGTCAAGCTCTGTGGCAAAAACTCTTCAGAAGCATGTGTTTGGAATTGCCTGTAAATGTATTTGGTCCTTGCAAGGGTGGAGGGCTCCCAGTTGGTCACCTGAAAGGGCAGAGTTGGTTCAGCTGGGGGGCCTGGATGACAGAGTCCCTCAGGAGGCAGCCCTGAGTGGCAGAGTCCAGGAAGGCTGGACGTTCCTCAAGACAGAAATCTTCAAAGTGCAGAAGCCATCTGTGTCCCTGTGTGCTGAAGGGCTGAGGAGAGGCTGCCAGGCACACAGCACCCTTCTGTAGTTCCATAGCAGGAGTTACTGTAGGGTCCCTGCCAGCCTTTCCTCATTCTGCTCTTTAGGGGTAATCAGAAGGTGATTGCAAAATAAAGGTAACTTACAGATCTCCTAGGTCAGTACCACCTGGGTCAGACTGTAATCTGCTAGGCATTGAAAAAAAGTTCTAAACAACATGCAGAAAATACAATAAGCAATTTTGCTATATGACCTTACAGAAAAGTCACGCTGATAACCCTGCTTGGTGGGATTTATGAAGACTCATCAAAGGGATTTCTTTCTATTTGATTTGTTGCTTATGAAATTATCTCTGGCAGTACTTGTAGGCAACTTGCTGCTTTGTATGGCCTTGGAAATTATCTTCTAGGGAAAACACTGATAGGGAGAAGAACCACTTCCTTGAAACTCCTTCACCAGTTTCCTGTATTACAGAAAGTTTGAGATTTTATTTTTTTTATAAGGCAATAATCAGTTGTCATGCATTGAATTTGCAGTGCTGAGCTTGTCACATTCTGGTAAGATCTTTTTGAAGCTCTGACCATGTGTCCTGTGATGCCATCATAAAATAACTTTGCTTTATTTAGGCTGAACTTAGTCTAATCAGTTTTGATTTTTTTTTAATCCTGGTTCAAAGTGACTTAATAAAATGTGAAAGGGTTTTTTCATAGTTTCAAAAACACCAATAAACAAAAAATAAGTTAAAGTAGAGCTACAGACTTTGTTTCCAGCCTTGGGTACCCAGAAACAGGGGTCCTCCAGAGGAGACTTGAGCCTGGGACTGATTAGAGGGATAAGATGACAAGGAGACCAGAATGCAAATAAGTCTATGGGAGGTGACTGAACTGAACAGTGAAAATGGGGAGTCATCAGGCTGGGTTTATGCTCCTGACAGAGGCACCTATACTGAGAACACAGACTAACAGGTTCAATGTTCCTTTTAGCCAGCAAAGAGAGAAGCTGCTTGCAGGTGCTCTCTGTGTAATCATCAGGAGTGCTTGGCATTATCCCTGCCCTGGAGAAGAGTGAACTGCTGCACCCAGGCTTGTCCAGAGTCACACGGGGGTCTGGCAATAGCATCTCTACTTCCTTGTAACTAAATAGGCTGTCCCTTGTACCCTGTGTGCTGTCTCTGCCTGCAGCTTGGATGTCCTGGGGCTCACGTAAGTGGCAGCAATAGTCAAAGCAAGGTTGTATCTCAGAGTAACTGCAGGGATCTGGATTTGTGTGAGGCTGCTAGAGAGAATCTCGTGGGACTTACATTGGCTGAAGCTCTAGGTGCCTCAGGGATAACAGGAATTAAGTTTTCTGTCAATAAATTTTCAGGCAGCTTTGGGTTAGGATCCAGCTTTAGCTTTGGATCCAGCACCCTTTGCAGGCAGTCAGCTTTCATTATCCTGTCAAAGAATCCATCAGTTGCAGCACTAAGTGAAGTTTTATCACGTTGCCCTTTCTGTTGTGTAACAAATTACTTCACCCATAAATTTAAACCAAATATTGGCCAGAAACCTGTCTATTTGCCACACATATGTAATAAATCAGTCTGACCCACCGAAATATGAAGAGGGTTGTTTTAGTTTTATTTTGACATTTAAGAATTAGTCTTTAAATTGCTTATTTACAAAGAAATGACCATGTGTGTCTTTATGAAGGAGACTGAAATGTCTTAAAGACGTTTTTTGGCTGTTTGCTTCAAGAAACGGGGTGGTCCTGCATAGCTGTGCGTGACTGCAACATGATCTTTCCTTTGTGCAGGTGGGAAACTCTTCCCTCCTCAGCATGGCCTGGTGCCGACTTCACAGCTGTTTGCAAAACCACGGGGCTCTGCTTATGTTAGTCTACACTAACAGCTCAGGCGTTTTTTGCAGCTGAAGCTTGGAAAAACAGGAAGTTTGCCTCCTGGGATGAAGGTACAGTGTTCACTGTGTCCTGCTTCTGCTAGTTGAATCAAAACACAAACTACAAAGGAAAGAGCAGAGAAAGTGGAAAGTACTGTTTCATCTTTCTTCACTTCCAAAATTTGATGGAGTATGGGGATTGACTTTCCAAAGAGATAATTGTTTGGAATTTTTTGCTCCTGAAGTCTTGCTGCTGAAGTCCACATTTTAGTGTATCCTTATTGACTTAGAGATGAACTGCACTAATTTGTCAGCAGGTAAATAGGATTAGAGCTGGATGGTTATTGTGACTTACATGAAGCGGAATGAACAAGACCTGCGAAGCTGAAAGTTTGCTTACCTATTATATTTTTACAGAAATTCTTCTTTGTCTCCTATTCAGCTGGATACATCCCCTGTACTCCACCTCTGCCTCTTGTGAGTTAAGAAAGAGCAAAGGAAAATATTTTAAATGGATCCTTATATATTTGTGTTGAACATCAGAAACAAATCAGCAGAAATCTCCATGTGCTTCATTTTCATTGCCACACAGCAGAGAGGTGCTGAGCAGGCAGGGTCTTTCCAGCAGCTGGTGTAGCTCTCGAAGACACAGTTCCCATTTAACCAATTCCTCCTCCCAGTCTCCGTGACTTCCCAGGAGGATGCCAGCTACTGAGGCGTGTAGGCACTACTACAGCAATTCCTCAGCTACTGCTGTTGCTGTAATGTGTGACCTGGGGCTATGACAGTTTGTGCTCAGTGTGAATTGCAAACACAGTGTGAGAAATCGGCAGATTAATATTAGAAATTCTCACAGCTCTGAGCCATGTTTGCTGTTTGCTTCACTGGCCCCAGGACTTCCTGGAGAAGTGTTACCAAGCTTTATACCAAACAGCACTTGTATTGGAAGAAGCTGGGTGTTGCTTCACTCAGTCTTATATAAGTAGGAAAAGTCAAGAAATTGTGAGCTTGGCCAGTTCTCACTGTAAAATTTACTCCGGTTTCAAGGCTTTGTTTTGCCAGAAATGACAGCAGCAAGACCAGGGGCAGTGCTGATACTGCCAGTTCTTGGCAATTCTCAGACCTGTGGGAGACAGAAGTGGGTGAGCAGTGTGTGTTGTCAGTCTGATGGGAGAGGAGAGTGGACCCAGCTTCTGCCACTGAGGAATGCTCTGGGCTTTGGGGCAATAGGCACTTGAACAGTGCAATACTGAGAGTTACTGGGCAAAAGGCCCCACTGCTTCCAGGGTGCTGCCCTCTTTCAGCACAGGAGGTGGAACCTTTGCACAACTCCTTTTTCTAAGTGACCATTTGTGTGTACACTAAGAAACAACACTGTTTACTCATGTGCTTCCCCTGGAAAATATAACAGAGTCTCAGAATGTACTGTCTTTGTGAGAAATCCCTGACACCACTGTCAGGGTAGCAGCCTTCTCCACATTGGTGTGAGAGCCTTGTCTGGAGGAGATGAAGTGGGTGCTGTTTTTCTCTTATTTGTAGATCTGCTGCCTGCAAGTCAGCATTAAGAGATGCTGATAGTCATGTTCGTAACTCTCAACCAGATTAAATCTCACATGCTGTCAAAATAACCAGTAATTTCTTCCATTAGCTCAGAGGAGGTTACTGAGCCTGGGAGCTCTGTAAGCTGGAGATGGGCATGTCTTGTCACAAGAAGGCTCTGTGTGATGGAGTTCAGGAAAGGATTCGACACTTCATGGAAGAACAAGCATCAGAATACGAACAGTCATAAGTAATCCCCTTGGGAAAGGGAAACAAAACATTAATGACAACAGCCCTTCTTGCAGTATTAGTATCTGATCCTGAGCCCTTTGCTTGTTATTACATCACATCATGCAGGATTAACATCCCAGGCCCAGGATTTGCAAATGCTTTGCCTGCCTAACATGGTCCCTCTGCCAGCCTGCCCAAGCAGAAGCAGTGAGTGCAGAGCACCTGCACTGTTATTCTGAGGGATGTTTGATAAAGTGGAAAATATTTTGGGGCAACTCAGACTTGCCTGCCACTGGGAACTGATGACTTGAATGTTTTCTGGGGTCCATGGTGTAATCCTTTGAAAAAGTGTATGCACATTTCCATTCTCATCTCATGTCTCTAGTGTCAGCCAAAAGACCTCAACTGTAGGTGTGCAGGAAAGGGTGGACTCCTGATTTTTGCAAACTTGTCTTACAGCTCCACAGGTCAGGTGACGGTGCATTTTATAAATCGGGATGGAGAGCGACTTACGGCCACAGCCAAAGAAGGGGAGAGTTTGCTGGAAGTGGCAGTCAATCAAAACTTGGCCATTGATGGATTTGGTAGGTGCTGCAGAAGGATGTGTGTATGTGCTCTAAGGACCAGTGGGTACTTGGCAGTACTGCAACTGTACCTATGCCACTGCTCTGCTGAGATCACAAAGCAAGCTTCCCTTCCCCAAAAGCTGCTTGCTGGGTGGTTTACCATGCTGAGATGGCAGTGTGACTTCAGTCACCACCAGCATTCTAGCAATCTCTGTCAGCGTGTTTGGCTAGTTAGAGCTGATGGACAAATTTGAAAAGTGATTGTGATCCTCCCGGAGAAGCAGGCTGAAACCTGCATCCATCTGTTGTATTTTGTGGCATCTCTTTTGACATGTTCCAGATCTGCTGAACTTTTTCTCACGCTGTTCCTGAATATGGACTCTCTCACCCTCTTGTTTTTGCTGATTTGCTGTCATTCGCCCTTTTCTCCACCAGGTGCATGTGAGGGAACACTAGCCTGTTCCACCTGTCACCTCATCTTTGACAAGGACACCTTCCAAAAGCTTGATGCCATCTCAGATGAAGAGCTGGACATGCTGGACTTGGCGTACGGACTCACTGAGACGTAAGCCTCCCTACTGATCGCCGCAGATCCTCAAGTCTCTGAGGTGGATTCTCAGCACATGGCACCTCTTTCTGAGGTTTCTGAGGGGGACAGGGCTTGTTCTCTATTATGGTTGTGCCTCGTGAGCTGCTTCCTCTTGAGGCACAGGAGGTCTTTAACAGCGGCTTTAGTGAAAACCCATCCTGGACCAGACATCCCAGAGTGGGTGGGGATTTTCTCCCTCTTCTGTGGAAATAGATGAGCCTCACTTTGTTTTCTTCTCAGATCACGCCTTGGCTGCCAGGTGTATGTTAAGAAGTCGATGGATGGTCTAACGGTGCGGGTCCCCATGGATGTGTCAGACATCAGGAGGCAGCTGGAGATTGGAAAGCAAAGCAAACAGTAACTGAAAGTGACTCCTGCACAGCTCACATCCTCCTTTAGGTGTGGCAGGGTACTTTGCTTTTGGTTGACACTATTGCTTTTTTTGGCTGGCTTGCAGTAGACCATAGAGGTCTGATTCAGTATAAAATGCCTGTCTGGCAAATCTATTATTTAAATGAGTTTTAATGCTTAATAGGGTCTTTGGTACGTGTTTTAAGTGTTTAAATGCTCTGCTGGATACAACTGGAAGGAAGCGTATGGCTTTCTATTTCCCTGGGTGGGTGTCACTAAACATCTGTGCTGTGTGTGACTCACCCTGTCCTTTGAAATTTAAGAATTCTGTTGTGAATAACTGCTGAGAATTTTGTGAGGCTTGGCTCTTTAAAAGTAGAGCAGATTTGTCCCAATATGGGAACTTTAAGAAGAGATGTAGGTGACATGAGTTTGGTCAGCAAGAGAATACTGAAAACATCTGCATACTGACAATTTCTGTAAGTGGCAACCACTTCCATGACCTTGAGATGTTACAGGTCCCTGAATTGTTCTGTGCTGGATCAGCCACTATCTCCAAATGTTAAATTTTCCCATTGCTGTACTACTGCACGTGTCAAATAAAATTCTAATAAAGAGGCTTTTAGAGCTACGAGATGTGCTTTTCTATTACCACAAGCCTGGCTGGAATAGAATGAGTCGGATGGAAATTTGTTGGGGTGCATTAAGCACAGCATCACTGGCCAGTCAAAGGCAGTTGATGGTCCCGCTCTGCTCTATACTGGTGTGGACTCACCTGGTGTCCTGTGTGCAGGACAAAGGCAATAATCTCCTAGAGAGTGTCCAGAGCAGGACTGGCCACGAGGGTGGTACAGGGTGTGGAGGGGCCACACCTCGAGTGGCTGAGGGCACTTGGTTTGGTCAGCTGGAGGAGACAGGTCAGACCTCACTGGGCTGTTCATCACCCTCTTGAGGGGCAGTGGAGGGGCAAGTACCAATCTCTTCACTCTTGTGACCAGGGACAGGACCCGAGGAAGGGGCTGGAGTTGTGTCAGGGGAGATTTAGATTGGGAATCAGGAAAAGGGTGGTCAGCACTGAGCAGGGTCCCTGGGCAGGCCCCAAGGCTGCCAGAGCTCAGTGAGTGTTTAGCCAACACCCTCAGGGACAGGGGGGCATTGCTGGGGTGTCCTGGGCAGGGGTGAGGCGCTGCACTCGCAAGGTAGGCAAGAGAGGGAGCAGCTGCTGCTTCAGAAGGGCTGAGTGACTTGTGTTTTCAGAGTGTAGGTGACCTTTGAAGAGTTTCCAGGACAAATGGTTAGCTTTGAAGTGCAGGGAGTCAAAGCAGCCCACACTACTCTTTGGTGGGATTGTGTGTCCCTCAAAAGTGCCATGGGATAGCAGAGGCCTCTGCACAAAGGAGCTACCTGCAAAGCATGGGGGAGAATACATCTTGGGAGACTGGTTTTCCTGCCTGTTGCAATGTCAGAAATAGGACTGAGAAGGTTAAAATAAGCATGTTTAGAATACAGAAAAATCTCTCTTCCAAGAACAGGAAGACTTTCTGTATAACTTTTAGTGCCGTTTCACCTTCTTGAAAAGACAGGAGTGATGCCCCAGGTGCTGTGCTGGCAGAGGGTTCCTGACCAGTGTGGGCAGCCTGGCAGACCTCAGCTGGGAGGTGAGTGCCTTTCACAGCACAGCTGGGTGCTTGCACCACCACCCTGCCACAGGGGCAGAGCAGCAAGAGCAAGGGAACAAAAGGTGACAACAGCACCACAAGGCCAGCTTGTGTGTCCTTTATTGAAATAGTTACAACTGCAGCTCTGGAAAAAAGACTGTGAATGCCCTTGTTGCTGTGCATGTGTGAGGAAAATGATGGTGGTGAGTGGGTTGTTTTATGACTACATACGCCTTTCATTGTACAAGAGCCACAAAGGTGATCAGAGACAGAGAGTGTCACATCTGAGTTAAACACCCTGCATCTAACAGAACAAACCCTGTACACCTTGGAAAGTGTGCTCTGGGCTTCCCCCTGGCTCCCATGCCCCAGTATTTGATGGTGTGATTTTGGAGTGCGGGGCCAGGTTCCTGTCACTGACCCTGATGGGCACCTGGCAGATGAGTGAAGGAATCTGACACCTCCTCGATCATTTTACAGCCGTGGCTTTCCCCTCTGTGCAAGAACTGAACCATGCCAGTTGTCAAGCAGCTCTAGCTCTGGCTATCTGCAGACACTCAGCACCTTGCAGGGGCACTTACTCCGAAAGCACTACCTTTCAGTCATTAGGATTCATGTATTTCTCTTGTCCTTCAGCCATTCACTGTACCCTGAATAACTCTCAAATGAACCATCCTGAACCTTATAACCTTTGAGACTTTTCCCATTGTTTTCTTAACACCTATCAAACTAATGTGGTGCTCTCAGCAACCCTTTAGAGCTCAGCTGACAGCATTATAGCCCTCTAACAAGTCCCGTTTAGGGCTATGGTGCTTTTGAGCATGCCTTTGAGCAGACTCCTGGGGATGCTCTAGGAGTCCACGGGCTGTGCCACCAGCACCCTGCTGAGCTCATCCCTGCCTGGAACTTCTCCAGACTTGGTTCTGCTGGAGCACACCGAGCCACGTACTCTGCTGGGGGGGAACTCAGTACTTCTCTGAGCCACCATCAGTGCTGTTGAAGCCTGCACAGTCTCAGAGTACGGACTGGCAACTTTCTGACCAGATGGGACTTTGCTTCAGCATCCACTCGACAACACTGCTGACAACTTCCACAACTCCTTGACTTCACACTAAAGCCAAGCTCTGCTCAAGTCCCTCTCAGCATGAGTAGTGATTTGATTAGTTGCCCCACCCATACTGCCTCTGGAAAGGGGCACCATCTTTCACAGAAAAATAATGTCACCTTTCACTAGGCCTGAAAGGACCAGCTACTCCCAGAGGACACCAAAGAACATTCATAGCCCTGCCAACGTGACAGTGTTAAAATCCTTTACAGCAACCGTGTCTCTGTCAAATGCTAGCTGTGGGGAAGGTATGAGAAGAAAGAATCAATGCACAATTAATTGGGGGGAAAAGCAATCTTGGGGTTAAAATGTTACATATGCTGTCTGTGAGTGAATTCTGGGCTTTAGACTCCGTGCTCCAGTCGGTGTTTTTGGTACCCAGCCTCAACCAGTAATGGACATGGGCTGTGAGCTTTAGCCCTGGGGGACAACAGACAAGCAGAGCAAAGCAGCAGTGATTTTTGGAATGGAGGTGAAGGATCTTCCTGTGGATAAATGGTGGTGATGAACCGAATAACTTTGGGTTTTGTGCAAGTGTAAAGATTTTTAACTAATTCTGATGGAGTGTGAGCTGTCCCAGTTCTGCGATCATCCACACACATCGGTGGCTAACTGGAGAAAATAAAGCAGAGTTTCTTCCTTCCTGCTATAAAATGGAGTCAGGCCCTGTATAAGTCAGCTAATTCATGGACAGGGAGAGTCTGATGGCATTCAGCACACTATGCACTCAGCCAGTGAAGTTTCATCCATCGAAAAAGGGCATAAAGAAAACACAAGAACAACTCTGCCACCCCCACTCTCCCTACCAAAATGAGTATTGAACCCCAACATTACATGTACAATAGTGTCACTTTATACTTGTCCCATGCAGCCTGCTAAATTCTTCACACCCTGATCATATATTACAGAGTATTTTCTGTTGCACATACACAAAAAGATATTTAGTTTCTCCACATCCATTGCCCTAGACAAATGTCTCTTCAGCAAAGGCCACTGTATCACACTCCTCTGCAGACACATCTGCCAGTGGTTGGCTCCTGAGCCATTCCACCCTGCTTCGGAGGAGTTCGTTCTCCACTGCTTCCACCTCCACCGTGGGACAGGGCTCGGTTTCATTGTGCTTGAAATACTCCCTGATGGTGTTTCGGATGGAGGCAGGGAGGATGATGTGGATGGTGTGGCTGAACATGTTGAAGCCCTTGCTCTGGGTTGGCGCCTGCGCCGTTTCTAGTGGCTGGCTCTCCAGCTCCTTGGGCATGGAGGCACTTTGGGGGCTCTCTCTGTGCTCGGCCTGGGGGGGTGGGACCTTTGGTTCATGGTGGTAGTGCCTGGAGATGGACTGCAGAACAAGGGGGGTGTTCTGCCCATAGAAAACTGTCTGGGGGATGTGGACTCTCACAGTCTGCAAACTCTTGGACAGGCTCTGCTCACTGCTGCTGCTGGGCAAGTCACTGCTGCTGATGTTTGCCACAGATCTCTCCTCTTTCCTTTCTCCCGCTGGAGACCCCCAAGAGCTTTCTTTATTTGGGGCCACATAAAAAGTGATCTTGGTACGCTTCAGGCTTTCCTGGCTCCGCAGGCAAGCATCAGTACTTTTGATTTCTATGTTCTTCACTGCCTTCTCCCTGCGCTGCTGGGGGCTGACCAGTGGGGATGTCTCGCTGGGTGGGCTGGCATCTGGGAATTCAGAGTTTTGTTCAAATTCTTTGGTACAATCCTGGTTCAGGAGCCCTGGGCTGTGGCCCACTGCACAACTCAGCTGTCTGTCCTCTTCTTCCCAGTCAATGTCAGTGAGTGGGCTTCCCACAGCAGCTCTGCTGACAGGTGGGAAACTTTTCCTCTCTCCAAAGCAATAACTGCTCTCTCCAGCCTTGGGTTCATACTCATGGAAACTGTTCGAGTCACACGGAGACACTGGAGATGTGAGGGGTTTGTGACACTCTTTTGGGGACCTCTTGGCAACCTTGGGGGACACAGCATGAAGCCTGGCAGAACTGCCAAACATGAATGGCTGGGATGAGACATCTGTGGGACTAATGGCTGATGACTCTGAGCAGTAGGAGAAAGCACTGTCTAAGGAGCTGAGTGAGGAAGCAGATGGGGAGGTGGTGGTAGAGGACAGGCTGGAGAAGCTGGACCTGTTGGACAGGCTGGACTTCTGAAGGCTGAGCTGTTTCACCTTGGAGCTGGTCTGAGGTGTTTGCCACAAGTTCTGCCTGGCCTTATTAACCCCAGGGCTTAGGCCTTCATCAATCAGCTTCTGGCTCTCCACTTGCAGCTGCCTGAGCCTGTGGATGTAATCTACGTGGCTGCACATGATGGTGGCATCACAGCTGGACTGGCGGGCCACTGGCTCGTGGCCCTGGGCAGGAAGCTGGGAGCTGAGGCACACACTGGGTTCTGAGGAGCACCGGTCCCGGGCCATGCTGAGCCAGGGGATGGAGCCCATGGAGCAGAAGGAGCCATCCTCTCCCAGGAGGTCATAGCTGTCTGCACTGGCATTCATCCAGGCTTTGCTTTGGTAGCAGGCTGTGATCTCACTGAACAAGTCCCAGTCTTCCTGATCCTCATTCAGTAACAAGCTGCTGGGTGGTTCAAAAATGGCATCTGTTTCAGGTTCCAGGTGGTGCTTTGGTGCGTCTGGGTCACAAGTGGAAAACTCCAGCTCATCAGAGGAATCGTGCTGAGCCAAGCCTGTGCCTGGGGCAGAAGACACAAATTAAGTTGTTGCCATATATATAGTACCTTACAACCAAGGCAGGGAAATTATATCAAGCCCATGGAAAAACAAAGATGAACTATTATTTTCACAGGTAACAATAAAAAAAATCTTGTTTGATAACCTAAGCTTTCACCACTGGCCTGTATTTATAGGATAGTTAACATTCAACTATCTCTTTCCATTCAAGCATGATCTAACTTTACAGACCTGACCTGGAAAATAAAAAAAAAGACTGCTGGGACATGACCAGTGCTAAGGCTACACTAAATTCTTGCAATGGCTGGAGTAGGTTGAACAACAGCCCCAGAGAGAGACAACCATCCCCAGGGGCAGATTTGAGGTTCTGCACCATGTCCCTCTGCTTTGTCATTTCTTTCTGCCTATGCTTGAGAGGCAAAAGGAAAACCAACCCCAACTGGTTTTCAATGCTATTCCTTAGAAGAGACATGAAGGTAAAGCAATCTCTTTTACATGAGGAGTTTACCTATTAAAAGATTTTATTCAATGGTTCTGGAGGATATAGGCCCACCAACTTACCCAGAGTTTCTGCTGAGTTTTTGGACTTCTTTTTGTCAGGTCTTTGAAACAAGGAAGCAATATCACCCCCAAAAATCTCTCCTGAGTTTTCAATCAGGAACTGCACTAACAAGGCCACCTGGCAAAAGAGGAATTCACAGGTTTAGTTTTATGAAAATGGAGCTAGCCATTTACAGCAAGTAAAATCATCCCCAGATTGTTCTTTTTTTTTGACAAAGATATAATTTCCTCAAGGAGCTGTTAATAATGTGGCAACGTGTCTGTATGAACTACACCTGAGGCAAGAATATAGCTACATGAACTGGTACTGTGAGCCAGATACAGCATGTTCTACAATTTTCCTTGCTATTGCTAGCACCTCATAAGCAAGAAGCAAGCATTCCTCCCACTCTGGTGCTCACTGCTTACTTTGTCCCAACTGAAGTGCCAGTACCCAACTGGCCTTCCTTCAGACTACAAAATATAGTGAAATGGGGACACCTTTCACAGGAGCCCAAGCCTATGGAAGATTACCTTCTTTGTAGACTGGCTCTCCTCTTCAGGCCCAGTAGGACTTGGTAGCCACAGCATATTGGGTGCTATGCAAAGAGCCAGGTTAAAGGCATTCATCTGATTCACACCGGAATTCTGCTCAATGTGATGGAGGACTCCAAAGAGGTGTCTGAGTAGGATGAGGTTAGCCTCTGGAAGCTGGTTGACAAGACTATTTAGGGAGTGGGAACAAAGGAAAAAAGTGCTGTTCACAAACATTTGCTCTTCAAATACCAGAAGTTGCCTCTCAAAACTTTTGCCCTGTTCTGTCCCCTTGCACCCAGTCTGAGACATTCACATCTGATAATAAGGTGAGACTGTATCACTCTTCTCCACAACTCTGCATCCATATTGTCTTCCTCCTCTGGTCCCAGAGCTGGAGGGACAAGGGTCTTGGGTCCTAGCACATGTGGGAAGGAGCCCACAATGCCTTGACAAGACAGAGCCCACTCAGAGGAGATGGGCACAGCTCCAGGCCAGCAGCACTGCTGTGCCCCATGCTATGGACACTAGAGAGGAAGGAGGCCCAGGCCAAATTGTGAGGTTCAAAATCTGAGTTAAGCCATAGTTGAATACACTGGATATCACACAGGAGGCTGACAAGCTGCTCTTGCTCAGGGCAGCTGTTTAAAGGCAGTAATGCTGTTTTCAAGGTCCCAGTCACTACCTTGACAGGGCTGTTTCTTGTAACTGCCAATATGATCATCAGTGTCATTTTGTTCCCATGAGAAAAAAAGTTACTGTCATTAAGGATCTAATTCTGCTAGCTTTGATGTACTCCTGGTGCTGAATTATTGTGCTTTTTCAGTTTACTGGTTCTGGTAATTTGAACTGGTCATCAGAAAACAATTTTATAATCACTTCTCTGGGGTAAGAAATGTTAATGATGTTCATAAAAGATCATTGAGAGGAAAATGTTCTGATCACTGACACTGCCATCAGCAATACTCCACTGTGGCCAGGAGCCTCCTAGAAGATGGAGACTATTCCTAGGGCCATATAGTCCCCCTTTTCCCACCAGAAGCAGCTTTTACAAAGGCTTTTACGAACCTTTTGATAGCTTCAATCTTATGTGCCCGATTTTCCTTGTCCACAGCTTCCATCCACAGTCCGTGCATGTCTGAGGATAGAACACTGTCAGGTATATTTCGGAGAAAATCCTGAATTAAATATATATATGCAGAGCAGTCTGGTCAGTTTTGAATTCCTGGTTTCAGTTTCACAATGCATATAGTCATTGCTTATTCACATTAAGCACAACATAAAACAAGATACGACACAAACATGTTTATCCTCCCCTCCCACACCCATCAGGCTGTCCTCCTCAAGTTCTCCCATGGCAGAATGCATAGGCAGCCCTCCTGTTTTGCCCCTTCTTCATCACAGGACTGATCTCCAATGCAGCAGAGGACTCAGCCCTGAGGCTGTGCACAGATCTTCCTGAAACATTTCTCAGCTAGGAGGACTGCCGGTTGTTCTCAGGGGACAATTGAAAAGCTCAATGTATGTCTTGCATTGGAAAGTACCTGAATATCCTCCCAGTCAACAGCTTTTTTTATCAGGCCAACAAGAACGTGAGACAGGGATGGTTTTTGATCTATTTGATGCCTAAGTTATTCTCATCAATTTAATTGCTGGGATCATCCACAAAAAAAAGCCTTTAGTAAGGCTTTTTCTTACTAAAACATGGGTCTTATCAGAGGCTTCATCCCTCACCCACCACAACCCCTCTCCCTGGAGTTAGCAGCTGCTTTCCCTCTGGCTTGCTGGCTGATCAGAGGGTGAAGGCTTGGGGTCCAGAGAGCACAGGCTCCTTTGAGCTGCCTTGGGGGGTTGCAGAACAGTTGCTCTCAAATGGTGTGAGTCCTCACAGAGCTCCTGCAGCCTCTTCTGTCTGTTCAGAAATGACAAAGAGCATCTCTGCTGCTGCCACCCAAGGGCTTCATGCACGGGTCAGGGCAGCATCTGAAGTGCTGAGCATGGGCTCGGGCATGTTCTTTGGCACTGTACAGACACCATGGCTGTCTTGCAGGTGGAAGGGATTGTATTTCCTGCTGGAGGTGCTGGGTCCAGGGAGGTACAAAATGAAGCCCTGTCCTGAGGGCCACTGCACATGTCTGCATGTGAATAAAAGTGCCCCTGTGCCAGGTAGATACCTTTGTGCACACACTCACGAAAATGTACCTTGCTGGAAAATGCTTTCTGTTCCCCCGAAATCCTCCCTACTCATAAAGACTCATGTTGCTTCCTTAAAGAAGGAAGGTACCATTAGCCCAGACAGCTGAGTTATTTGGCCAAACATACCGTGATGACAGCTGCAGCCACAAAGACTGACTCTCCATCCACCTGAACATCATCTCCAGAGTTCAGCTTCTCTTTCAACTCCTTGCAAGTCTTGGCATTGGCAGAACGTCTGAAAATGCCCCTAGTAGAGGGACCTTCATGGTACAACAGGAGCAGCATATCCTAAGAGAAAGCCCAGTTGTACTTAAGAGCCTAACACTTTACCCTCTTGTTTGTGTACATTACACTTCATGTGTTGTAACATAATTAGTGTAAGACCTAGTCAGTAATGGAAAGAGAACAATACAAGAGATTTATCCTGATTTAACCTGATTTATCTTGTCAGGGACAAGAACTCGACAGCCAAGTTGCAGGTACTGTTCATGTGGGTACACTTATCCTGTGACAAGTGTGAAACCAGGGGGCTTCTGTAGTGAGTGAGGTCTAGGATATGCAGCATGGCAGGATCCACTGACATTGCCCCTTGTCAGCTGGTGATGACCTGGTTGGAGACACCCACTGAAACAGGACAGATATCTGTGAATGAAGTAATATGGATGTTCCTGCCCTTGTTGCTGAGCTGAATCTGAAACACAAGCAAATGATGGTCCTCTCCCCTACTCAATCCTCATAAATACTACAAGTGGTTTTAAACCCTGGGATACACATGTCATGTTTATATCAGAACAAACAGTCCAGGCTGCTCCTTACCATGATTGGCTTGGGAAGGATCCCATCAGGACAGACAGAAGTCAGGGACAGGCCAAAGAGCTTCTGTGGGGTGGGAGGTGACTGTGAGGAAGGGCTGCCTGTCGGGGTGCTGGTGCTGCGGCGCAGGGCCCAGTCTATCAAGGACTTCTTCCTCTTGCTGTGTTTCTGCAGTGACTCTGAATGAAAACACAGAACTTTGTTACATGCTCATCTGTCCTTCCTGCTGGCCAATGAATAATCAATAATGGAGGCAGAGTTCACAGCAAAACAAGAACTTTCTACCCTCCCCTGTTTATTAACTGCACTCTTGATGGGGATGATCAGACAATATACAGCAGTGAAACCACCTGTTCATCTCTCAACCATCAGCAAAACTGTCAACCACCATTCCTCAGGGAACCTTGCTGTCTGTGCAGTGTGAGAACCTCTTCACTCTTGGGTCCAGTGACAGGACTCTAGAAAACAGCAAACTCCCCAAAACTGTTGGGGGAGGTTTAGGGTTGGATATCAGGAAAAGGTTCTTCCCTCAGAGGGTGGTTGAGCACTGGAACAAACTCCCCAGGGCAGTGATCACACCACCAAGCCTGAGAGAGATCAAGGAGCATTTGGACAACACTCTCAGTGACTTGTTGAGATTGTTAGGGTGTCCTGTTCAGGGCCAGGAGTTGATGATCCTGATGGGGCCCTTCCAACTTGGCATATTCTGTGATTCTATGATAATGACTTGCAATTGAAAGCTAATCAAGGACTGAAAGCTAATTTTGAACATATGAAAAGACAAACTTCACCTCCCTGTCAACTATGAAAGTAACTCTGGGATATGTGTATGATGCCAGGAAGAATTTGGTACTGCCACGGAAAGCAGCAAAATATCTGCCTGGTGCTAACACACTCCTGCAGCCCCTACCTCTCCTCAGCTGCACTGGAGCTTGGGGTCTGGGTTTCAGGACAAATTGACACTGCTTTTCCTTTGGGAGCTGAGCAAGAAAGGAAGTCTCTGTTCCATCAGCCAGGAGAGTGTTACTGTTGGTTCTTTGTTGCTGGTCAGCAGAGTCCCGGAGACAGCTCAATGCAATACTGAAGGGATGTTCATGCCCTGTTGAGCAGAGTTGTGTAAAGAGCAAGCAAAGATGCAGAGCTATGTGAAAACAGCTCCAAACCTGGGCAGTAGGTTTGGCTCCCACTGCAGCTGGGCCTCTGAAAAACGTTACTTAAAACTTCCAAATGTGGATTGAAGAGGCCAGGGCACATCCACACATGTGCTTTGAGGCATGTCCTACCCCTGCATCACATCTGCTGCATAAAAGGAACTTCACAGGCCAGCCTAAAGATCTCCCATTTATTTGAAGCATCTGCTGAAAAGTGTCATGGGCTCCCATCCAGAAATTCACAGCTTTGCTTGGAAAAGGGAGGTAAGTGTGAAGATCTTCAAAGATGTCACCATGTTTTGATTATGCTGAGACCATAAAACCCAAGTGACATCTCACAGCAGCTTGATGTCACATCTCACATCAGCAGCAGTGTCACCACCATTGCTTCCTTAAGCAAAGAGTGCAAGGTTTGTGATGTTTCTCTGCCTCATGCCCTAGTATCATTTATCACTTGTTCCTTTGGTGCTAGAACTGAGGGAAGACAGGAGGGAAGAGCTCTTACCAATGAGAGGGTAAGCAGGCTCATCTTTTCCTGAGACCACCCAGAGGTGGTGTTCACAGGTCCTGCCCTGGTGGGTGAGGAACAGAGAAGAAAAAAATGTTAGCTGAGAGAGGCCAGGGTGAGGATCCATGAGGCTGCCTTCCACTCAGAAAGCAAGAGACAGCAAATCTAGACTTTTCAACACCCACGCTGTCCTGTAAACCAGATGTTGCCACTTCCATAGCTTAAGATCTGGCAACTTGCCACTTACAGGGAGCCCAAGCTGTAGAAGGGTCTTCTTCATCACACTCTCTGCAGTTTCCACATTGGACACGCTGACTGCAGTAGTCTAGAAAGGCAAATGGAGAAAATACAGAAAAGTAAAACAAAGGTGTGAAGTTTGGTTGCAGTTTCCCATAGCTTGAAAATCTGGGGAAAACGTCACTCCTGTGTCTAATGAATATCTACTAAATGTTCATGGTTGAGAAAACTGTACTAATTTGAACTACACCAGAAAGGATGATGGCCATACGATGTGAAAGCTGTTCACTGTTTCTTCTATCATGGATCTATTACACTATTCAAAGATTTCATCTAGCAGAAATCACAGGAGGTGGGTGGCACTCAGACACTGTGTTTGATCACATCAGTGTTTAACTGGTCATAGTGTCACTGTCACTCAAAGGGTGAACATGGTACAATGCTCATGAACTACTAGTGTCTGGGGTCTCTCCTTGGGAGGAGAGTAGCCAGGAGGCAAATGTGACCCACCAAGCTTGATAGGAAACCAAGAAATGTATTCCATTCCAGCAAATGAGTTCAGAAGAACATACCAGTGACTTCATGCAATATCCTCAACTTACAGCACTGAAAATAGGAATTGACTGGGCACTCAGCCACAAACTGTCAAGGATTTTGAAGCAAAGCAGAAGGAAAAGAGAAAAGAAGCCAGAGGCCAAGAATAATCTTAAGAATTAAGTGCTCTTGGTAAGAGTCTGGCTACCTCCTGGTTTCTCAAATGAAAACTCTCCCAGTGGGCTTCCAGTGGAAAGGATGCAGATACCCAGATGCACACCCTCTAAACCTTTTCTCCTGGGACTTGAATTTGAAGCAGGAATAGCAGCACAGCCCTGTCTTCCCGCCCCTACCTCAAAGACCCCTGTGGAGTCTTGATCTGATGAGCAGGTTCTTAGCTTTACTTACAGATGAACAGTTGTTGTCATCCAGCACAAAGATCGGAAGGGTCAGATTCTTCACAAGTTCATTCTGTTTTACCTCATTGATATGCCTGAAAGTCAGAGAAAAGTGGAAGGAATATAATTTCCCAACCAAATTTGAGAAGGACCCTAAAATCTGGATGGGACATCCTCCTTGATCCTGTAATAAATACAGATTAATTATGACATATCTGAAGCATCACTAACACTTGTGACACTTCCACAGTGATTAGCAAAGTCAACCTCCAGCTGCAAAGATAAAAAGATGCTCCAACAATATCATCTTCTGGTGGATCCCATTTTCTCCCAAATGTTAACACCAATTTTGCATTCACCCAGGGACTTCTATATTCAGATTTCAAAGGTGGATTTTTCAAACAGCAGTTAGACACTTAACATGCTGGAAATCAGAGTGCAGTTTCATACCTAGTATGGCAAATTTCTCTGAAGGCCATAGAAGAACCACCCAGGAGGAGGATGGAAGAAGGGTCACTTACCACAGTAATGCTGACAGCCATCGTTCCTTCACATCAGCTGAGCTGAAGACAAAAAGGGAGGCAGATCATCAAACAAGTGCTGAGTGGGTAACAGCCTTTGGAAACTTTACCCAATTTCATTTAAATATAGCTGAAAGTCAGAGTTCCTTCCTGCAAAGCCCTGGAACAAAAGCACAGTCCTTTCCTTCTTCTGTTCTATTTTAACAAATAATAACAACAAAAAAATCCCAGCAACAAACTGGACCACATTTCCTGTCAGACTGGTGAGTGCTCAGATAAGGGATAAATATCTTTCTGTGAAGCTGGACTTAACTCATATTATGGGCCCTTGTGATTTTTGCAGTGACCTTTACTTGCTATTTTCTTTCTGCTAATACTTCCTTCCCAATGTCCACTGTTCATAGAAGCTGCAGCTGCCAGCACAGGTTACCCAGGCCTCAGAGTGAAGGAAATGGAACTGCTGCTGTATTTGGGCTAAGACACAAACAGCAGCTTGCATGTCAGAGCACAAACTGCCATCAGGAATGCATCACCTGGACAAGACTGTCATCCCAATCTCTGGAAATGAGGAGACAGCAGGTATGAAAACCATGACATGCTTCCTATTTCTTTTTCCACCGAGGCAGCTGTGCCACAGATGGAAAAGCATTGGGCCAGATTCATTCAGCGTTTCCCAGCTGTGCCCACAGAACCTCTGAGGGCAGAATGAACCTTGGAGACTGCTGACCTCTCTGCTCTACCAAAGGAAAGACGAAGAAGAAATCCCTGAGCCAACAGTGATCTGATGTCCCTGTGATATATGAGATCTAGATTCCATTTAGCCAGACTACACTGAGCTCCAAGCAATAAAAAAGTCACCTGCTTTTTGGAGAGCCTTATTAGGCTTAACATTGGGACCACCTTTGAGATGGCATTTGGCTACAAATGGGCTACTCTCTAGCCTGCTCCGTGCTCTCCTGAATTTGTTTTTGGGGTTAGCAAGGGCTGGGCAAGCTCTGGATGATGCTACTTGTGCAGACCCACCTTGAGGAACCTTTCCATTTTATAGTCCGCTGCTGTGGGCTTGGGACAGCCTGACAAAGGACTGCAAGAGAAAGGTTTGTGCAGGAGCTGCCTGTGCCACACTAGACGTGGGTAAGGGATTCAATCCTGGCACAAGGCCACCTGCCATTTTTCATTGACATAAGTAACCTGTCCTTCATAATGAAAAATTCTCAAGCTAGGACTAATCTCCTAGGGAGGGGGTGGCTGACAGTTACTGGAACAACATGCTGATAGGTTATCTGGTAGCTCAAGCTGGTTTGCTAGAACAGATTTGGTCATGATGTTCCAATATGTTGTGCAGCTGGGTTGGCCCTTTCTATACCAAGAGCTGGCCCTCTAAAAGGCTCTCAGGGATGAACCTGCAAATATCCTTCTAAGATGACTGTCTCCCAACTTCTCAGTTTTTACCACACTGCCTTATGTGAGTGGAAGTCCTTTACTCAATGGGGAAAAGGGTGGTGGTACAGTTCAGGACCCCGTAGCCTCAGTCATTGTTTCACTTGACACATGGGAGACCTGGGCAGTTACTGGGATGCAGAGGGAGGTTTGCTGTCTGATAAGATACCTGAAGGTGACAACATAGTTGGTGGTAGGCCAGCCAATGACAAATGAATTCTCGGGACTCATCTTTTTTTCTGTCACTTCACTGAGACAGGTGCCAGTCCACACTTCACTCAGATGCACTTGCTTTTTCAGCTTCAGGCTGGAGGAGGATCTGCAGTGAAATTACAAATTCCTTAGGCCATATCCTAACACCTAGACCTCCAGGGTCTGGTGATGCCCCTTCCAATCACACAGATGCAGTGAGAGATCTTAATTTATATGTGGCAGAAAGAGTCAGACTAGGAGTAAATTTTGTCCTTCTGCCTCTTGCCTTCACAATGTATCTGCAAGCAACCTCATAAGGGAAAGGGCAAAACTTATTAGGCAACCTTTTCCTTCAGGAAAATGGAATGAAACATTAACACTGAGAAGAATTTCTGAAGGTGGGAGAGATGCCACATTTTAGATCTATATGTGCAAAGAAGCATTGATTTGATGGCTGCTGGCTGCTCCACAAATAGATCAGAACCTCACAGAAGCAGAGAATCTCCTGAGTTGGAAGTGACCCATAGGGATCACTGAGTCCAAGTGCTGGCCCTGCACTGGACAGCTCCAAGAGTCCCACCACGTGGTGGGGGCCAAGTGTAGCTTCAACAGCATGTAGTGGGGAGAAGGAGTGTGTGAATTCCTCTTACTTGGACTTGGCAATGACCACCACGTCGCTGAACAAGATCAGATGTCTTTCCTGTGTCTGCAGGCCCACGGTTAGCTGTACTCGCTCGTCCAGGATGAAGGTGGAGCCTGGGCTGCTGAACACCCCACTGGGCAGCCCATTGTCAGAATGGGAAGAGGAAAGGGTAGCTTCCCTGGAGGAGTAAGGAAAACCACAAGAATTTGTCAGAAGGTTTTCTTGGAAGGGTTTGTGATTGGACACAGGTGTCTGTTTTTGAGGAGCCCATCAGCCCCATACTTCTCCCAGCACTGTCCCTACTGATCTCTTGTATGACCTGCATTTATCTGCCCTTGCCCAATTAATTTACCAGTCTCAGGTAGATGGAAAACTGCCTAAATGCCCACATCAAATCTGGTGAGGTTAAGCTGCTGAAATAGTAAGTTTTGAGTAATTTCTCACACAGGTAAAAGACTTATTTCCTGTATGTGTGTGTGAGCTGTGACTCAACAACAGAAAGCCCATGGCTTGTGGCACGGCTCAGACAAGCGTGGGGGGAACTGTTCTTTCTGCACATTTTCTATCCAGACTGAACTGCTTGCCAGTGCAAGGGCTATAGCACTGAGAAAATGAACTGCATGTACTCATTTAATTCCAGATATCTGATTCTGGCTTGCCTGGCTGCCATCCAGCATCTTGTTTTTGCTGAGATTCATACAGGTGCTGACCATTTCCAAAAAACCCTGAGGGTTTTTGCATGTGGACTGCAGTTAACAAGCCATCATGAGAATCGAACCAGACCCTCTCCCTATGCTCTCCCCAGCAGGAAGAGCTCTGCCAAGTGTGATCTTGCACCTCAGCATCCCCAAAGAGCACCTCACCTGCCCTGGGCTCAGGTCAGTGGTGCTGACAGCACAACAGCTTCCACTGCCATTGCTGGGTCTCAGCAGGTGGGATGTGCTGCAGGAACAAGGAATAGCTCTTTGCTCATTCTTGTTTGGACGGTGTGCTCAAGTGCCTAACCCTGACTTAATTAGTGAACCTCTGAGACACCGCCTTAGATTTATGTAGAGAGAAAAAACCAGAAATCATCCTGTCTCTAGACATAGACAAAATTGTGTATCTTGCCTGAAGGCAAGAATGATGTGGAAGAGATACTTGTCTTCCCTCCACCACTCAGCAATACTGCTCTAGTCTGAGTGCAGTCTCTTCACAAACACATGAGCTGTAAGGGTAGTATTTTTGACATTATTGGTCTTAACTCAGTTTCCACTGGCCTCGTAACTGAGCTCATTTGATTTCACAGAAGTGAGGTTAGAGTGAGCCAGTAGCTGCTTTTCTAAGATCATCCCTCAGTCACAGGGAACACCTCCACTGACAAACAGAAATTCCCTCTTGCCTCCTCACCACTCCACAGCCACCAACAAGTGAATCCTTGGCCTATGCATCTGTGGGGCTACAGGTGAGAAGCTAAATTACCTTTAAATTTGATATTAAAAGCTCTCTATGTCCACCAGCTGAGCAGTGGGAGCCACAGCATCTCACAATCTTAGCAGTGGATTTCCTAAAGCTGGAGGAGCTACACAGCTTTGTAAACATAACAAGATAGCAAAAAAAGAAAAAGTCTCACTAATACTCTGGTGGCCTAAGGCAAAGATGGCATTGGACCAGCTCCCTCCAGAGCAATTCATCACAAGAAACATTTAAAGCTTCCCTCCCTCACAGGGATATTCTCCAGCCAAATAAAGTCAAGAATTTGTTTCTCTTCTTTACCTTTTTTTTCCTAGGGCAATTTAGATGGGGAAGGAGGAATGACAAAGAAGCCACATAACTTCGTCAAAAAACAACCAAAAGAAGTCCTGCCCTTTATATGAAATGATCCTGCAAGACTTGACCCCACAGAAGCAGGGTGTACTGTGCATCAATCACCAATGGTGTGATACAGAAGGGATATTTTTCTGGAGGGCTGGTCCAGATCAAAATGTCAATCAGTTCAGCTTTCTTACTTCTTTCTTTCAAAGAAAGAAAAAAATCAAACTAAACAAATTCCCAGGCAGGGAAATGCTGGGGTGGAACACCAGGATGCTTCTCAGGGATGATGCGAGGTGGCAAGTGCTGCCCCAGCCCATGCCCTGTGTGTCCCACTGTGTTTGTTTGGTGCCTGGTCCCTCTCCATCTGTCCCTGTCTGCCCCTGATGCAGAACCAAACTGCCCTCTACATTGCTAAATGAATTTGAAAACCAGTTTGATTTCAGTCTGTATAGGCAGAAGGATGAAAACAGGAGTCAGAAAGGTATTTCCTCTACCTGGAATGGGACTTTGACTTGCCAAGAGCTTTAGAAATGGCAGATGGGGTAGATCGTCTTCTTTGGACTATGGGCTTCATCTTCTGCAAGACAAAAAGACATTCCAGTTAGCCTGGCTACCTTGGAAGCAGACCTGCTCACTGCACTCTACAAGTTCTCCTTTCACCTAGCTAATACCCATGAAACCTCAGCACTGAAAGCCATGATCTGTGCTGGCAGACACTCCCCTCCCCTTCCTGATTATTAAAACACTTGTCAACTCTCACATTTACATTTTCACAGCCAAGCCCCAATGTAATGACACGAATAAGCAGATAAAACCCCCGAAGTGTGAAGGTCAGGAAAAAAGCACTCGTGCCATGGAATAGTTTGTTAAGGAAAGGTATAGAAACTCAGTTTAAAACTGGACTGGACAAAGTTATGAACAGCAAATAATACTGTAGGGAGTCATATTTTATGGGCTGGAGGAATAGTAGATTTTTCTCTACCTTCATTTTCTATTAAGATTCAGCAAACAGGCTGTTATTAGGTCCCTCCTCAGGCAGCTCAGCCTCAAGGCACTCATGTCTTTTTTAACAGCCGCAGCCACCAAGTCTTGTATAGACAGAAACAGGGTGACTGTAACAGTGAGACCTGAGAGTTACACATAACCTTCCAAGTCAACATATACAGAGCTCGTATTTATTTTAAAATTAATTTTGTCCAGAGAAAGACAACAGATTGGAGCCTGGGAAAGAAATCCTAACATTTGTGGCTCTTGACTAGTAAGCATGGGAAAATCTGTCCCATGGCTCATTTCTAATTTCAGCATTTGTCTGTGTTAGAGTTTTAAGTGCCAGGAGGTTTAAAGCATGCTGAGAATTACTGGTCTTCTGATTTCTGAATGTATCAAAATATGAAAAATCCTAAGAGTAAAGGAAACCAGGATTTCTGATTGAGGAAGGAGAGGTCCTATGGAGAAAGAGTGTTCCTTTTGTTGTTACTTCTTGTTACTTTTCAAGGTCTGTGCTGAACACAGAAATACTCTGTGTGAGCATGCTGGTAGCATCTCTGAGAACACAACGCTGCTACAGCTCAGCACATTATGACCACATAAACGTTCTTACAATGTCAGAGGAAGGTGTCCTCATGTCAGTGATGGAAAGGCCAAGAACAAAGCGATGTGATTTCACATGACTGGTGTTCACCACATTGTACCAGGTTTTCAGAGCAGCCTGGAAGGGTGGCTGGGGCTGGTCTGAAGCACTTGCTCCTCCTTACCCTTCCTGGACCTACAGGAGCTCAGCATGGCTGCAAGTCTGCCTCCAGGGAGCTGTGTGAGAAAGCCCAGGAGTTATGAAGTGGGCATTACTGACCACTTAAAAGTTGATGGAAGTGATTTAACACAGTTTAGAAAGGAAATCCAAGGCAGATGCTGGCATGGGGTCCAGCTGCCAGAAAAGAGTCACTCTCCTCACCTTCCACTCTGTCTACAAGACACCTTTTGACTTCTGCAACAAAAGATGTACCAACCCTACAGCAAGAGCATTCTACAACACAGACTCCTAACTCCATGCCTGATCAGGTCCAACAGAGCCTTCTAAAGCACAGATGACCCTGTGGAAAAGGGTGTATGATTATGTAACTCAAAGTTGGAGAGGGCTTGCAAGTGTCATTTGATAAAGCGATTTTCTAATCTATGCATATTCAACCTTGCAAAATCAGTAGTGCCCCGAGTAGGTTCCTTGGCTACATATACATATATAAACAGAGACAGATGCATGGCAATCTCTTCTTCGTACCCTGATATGACATTGCCAAGCAAAAATCTGTCTTCAGAAGTTTCATAGGGAGAACTGAATAAAATCAGCTCAAAAATGCCTGTTATAAAAAAGAGAGTCTCTACTAGAATATAACATCTGGCTTCCAGAGGTGCCCTAATAGGATAAAATGTTCCTACAAACATCATGCAGCCAAGTACCAGTCATGCACTGTCTTGGGGTGGGAAGCAAGGGTGGGTGTGGGTGCCTGGCCATGAACAGCAGTGGCTGCTGCCACTTGCAGAGGGTGCTGATGAAGAGAGTGGGTGATGCAGCTCCGTGTTAGGCCCACTGCAGCAGCCACTTGAGTGCATTGTAATAAGCCCTTGCTCATGGTAGTATCTTCTGTGCCAAAGAATCCCATGGCACACAATACCTTACTCTAGGTAAGACCATCATTTTGGCCACTCCAAAACTACTCTCTTCTGTGGTACAAAGTGGTATCAATGGCATACAGGATGGAAGTGTAGAGTAGGAGGGCATTAGAATAAATTTCAGGAAGTTGCTACTGGTGGATTTCTTCTCCTGACCACTGGGAAGGGTTTCAGACTGCAACTGAATGGTGGCAGTAATGCCTTCCAAGCCTTTGGCCACACACTGCACCTTTCCTGAGGGGTCTGAGGGCTTGTTCCCCAGCACAAGGTCCAGCAGGCACGGGGCTATGCCTGGAAGTCTCATGAAGACAGGACCGGTGGTTTCCAGTGAAAAGCTGTGACTACAGGACACAAGGTACTCCCCATACTTTTTCTCTCCAAATAAAGTTCTGAGATCATCAGCTGTCCAGAGGTCCAGCTGCCCAACCACAGACTCTAAGAAAACCAAAAAATGGCCTTCCGTTTCCTCAGCAAAAGTCTCTTTGTGACCCTATCTCGTCACATTCCTTCAGCAGGACATCACTGAGATGGTGGAATCCCATTGTTGTAGTTAAGGCAATCATTTTGGCTACTCTAAAACTATCATCTTATTGGGGGAACGGGACACAAGTAACTGGCATAATTTCATACTTAACATACTTAATTTGCATATTTAATAGAGGAATAATAAGTTTTTCTGCTTTTGGTTTCAGTAGCCATACAAAGTAAAACAGTTGTTCATGTGCTCCCTCCCTGCTTGGGAGAACTTAGCTCTGCACCCCATTTTAAACAATTTGAGTGTCTGGGCCAGCCCACGTAAGTGGTATTTCCATAAGAGACCCTTAACTGTTCTTCCAGTGCCATGTAAAGACACTCCGAATCCTGCATGTTTCTAAGCTCCACAGTTTTAAAAAAAATCCCTTCCATCTCACTACACAGAAGCAGCACCACAAGGCCTCTGTTTGCTGCTGGATCCCCCTCATCCTCTTGCCTAAGGGCTGGGCTCGAGCAGAGCTAGCTGGGCTCCTGAGGTGGGGGGCTGGTGGCTTTCAGCCAGGCTTGCCTAGCTGCCAGCAGCATTGGGCACAGCTTCTGGATGAAAGGGGGATCTTGTTGTGCTCCTCCATGCTGGAGCCAGGGAGTGTTTTATTGGAGGTCAGCTCTGCTCACGTTCATTGGGCATGGAATTGGAGAACCACCAAAGGACCTGTCATGGTCTCTGTGCTGTTTTGTTGTCATGGAAACAGATGCTCATTTACCCAATGTACTCTGGAAGTGCTTGAACAGTTGCAACACCCTCGACCATGTTTGTGCATTACTCATCTCTGAGCTGCTGATTTTAGCTGTGTATTTCTTGGCACTGGAGAGGTTGTGAGTCTAATGCCCCTCACTACAAACCCATATATGGTCTATGCTATGGGCTCAGCTGGCCAGCAGCAGTCGGTTGTTTTCCCCCCACTGACCTCTGCACTTCAATATTATTCTTCAGATAGTTAAGGTGGGATGGAGTTGAAAAACAAGGACACCTGCTTAGCACAGGATGGATTTTCCTTCTGCCAATAGCTGGTCAAAAAGTTTGCAATGCCTGTGGCACTGGAATGCTGCTGTTTAGTTTACTTCCCATTCAGAAATGAAAAAAAATAGGTTAATAGCGCTATTTTTCTGCAAAACATACATTGAAATACTTATTTCAGAAACATACACTGTTTCTTTAAAACCACCCTGTCCTTTCTTCAACCCCAGCCTCTCACAGTGGGGTTGCAGCACCCAGCTCACACTTATAGGAGAAATTTGTTGCTCCCAATTTTCTTAGCTGCCAGGTTGTGTTACGCTTTTCTGTGGAACATTTGACTGTCAGTGTCAGTCTCCCCTTGTAAGGCAACCAGTCCACTTTCTAGTGGCAAAGATGGTGAAAGGGTATCATATACTCTTTAAAAAACAAAACAAAACCAAACCAAACCAATTTTTATAACCATGGACTCTGAGTCCATTCGACGCTGACATCCTTATCTGTTAAGGAGGCTTATGCTGCTAAAGACACAACTCAGAGAGAGTAAAACATGGGCCACAATGTTTACAATTATTTGGAGCATCACAGACTGTTCAGAGCCAGTAACATCAACACTGTTCTTATTCTTGGATGGACCTTGTGAAATATTCTCTTCCTACAAATATTGTCATCACAGTATCAGTGCAGATAGCTGATCACTGCTATTAATCAACTGGGAACAGTTTTTTGTGGTCTACTGGAACAGGGCAAAAGTTATAGAATAAATGTGGCAGATGGTTATTTAGTTCTTAGGCAACATTCAAAAAAAATACTTAAGAACTCAGTTAAGAGTACCGAACAATTCACTGATTGCTTGAGCTTGGATCCACCCATGTGAAACAACTGCGGCAGCTCAATCCCGTAATGAGTTTACATTAGCAGAGGCATTGCTACAGAAGTCTCTTAATGACATAATGTGGGATGCTGCTGCCTTCTGCTCTGTTCCTGTGAGCACTGGATGCTCCTACAGTGTGCCTGTGTCAGACTCTGCCCTCGCATTTCTAGTTAGAGAACCCAGTTAGAGAGAGATGAAGAAACAGAAGGGAAAATTGTTCACAAAATAAAAAAGAATCAGGCATTAGGTTACATGAACTGAAAACAACTGGGCTTGCCATTTTATGTGATTTACACATCAAATAAGTTTAGGGAAATGTGCACTTGCACGGCTGCTGTCTCCTGCTCCCAGACTTCATCCACCACTCAGCAAAATGTACAGTCTGAATGTGACCTCTCAAGCTGAAGTAATTTTAGCAGGGGCTCCAGCAGCTACTGTCTTGCAGCCATTCCCCCTTGCCCAAAAGTGGGAACCCATCACGGAGCACCCATGGGGAGGCAGCTCAACTGTGCCTGCCAGCCCTGTGCCTCACCAGTGCCAGTCTGCCAGGCCGGTCTTGACTGATACTGGCCTGAAGAGCTACACTCCTTCTTATATCATGGACCAGCTCCTTGGAAGAGATGTGTTTTCTTCTCAGCCTTGGTTCCCTGCTCAGCTCACCACCCAGAATAAGAGAGAAAACCCTCCACTTCTCCTTCTCCAAGTCTCCCTTAGAAGGTGAGAGTTTGGAGTTCTAGGTCCGAGAAAAAAAGCCTAGGCTGTGATTTACTTCCCGTGCTGGTTTTCCTCTCTTTGCCCAGTTCTCAGCCTGGGCAAGAAGACTGGATCATCTCATTTACAAGGAAAGGCTGAGGAAGCTGGACCTGTTCAGCCTCAAGAAGAGACAGGTGAGAGGGGACCTCGTCAATGTCTGTCAGTATTTCAAGGTCAGTGTCAGAGGACGGACTAGGCTCTGCTCTCTGGTGCCCAGCAACAGAACAAGAGGTAATGGGCAAAAACTGGAACACAGGAAGTTCCATATGAACATGAGGAAGAACTTCACTATGCAGGTTCTGTGTGTACTGGAACAGATTGCCCAGAGAGGGTGTGGAGTCTCCCTCACTGGAGATATTCCAGAACTGCCTGGACACAGTCCTGTGCAATGAGCTCTGGGATGACCTTGCTTGAGCAGGGAGGATGACCAAATAACCTGCTGGAGTTGCTTTCTGATTTACCCATTCTGTGATTCTGTGAAGATGCTCTACACGGCAGAGATATGCTGCTGTGATGGTGACTGGGACTAGGCATTGCTAACCTGCTTCCTTCCACATCACTGCCAGGTGGGCAGGCCAGCATGACCGGACAGAGAGAAGGCTCCAAAATGGAGCAGGCCCTCCAAAACACATGCTGTGTATGAACCATGGTTTGATGTGAACTCAGAGCTAAGAAACTTGGGTGTAAATATTTATCTGAGCCATTTTACACAGCTTCATCTTCCTGGCATGTTTCACTAACTGCTTCCCTCTCTCTTTTTTCTAAAAGACAGCTCCAACCTAACTAGAAAACATTTCTTAAAATATGCAGAGCCTGCTGGCAGTAAATCAATTTGTAAGGACACACTTTGAAACCCTTCCTTTTCCTTCCAACAAATGGAGCCCTACTGGTTTATTTTAAAGTGTCCCATATAAGCAGGACTGGGAGAAAGAATTCTCATCTGCCAAAGCAGGTGGAAAGCGAGGTGGCTGGGGGTTAGCTTGATTCACACTATTCTGTTTCATATCACTTTTTCTCCCTGCTCCCATGGATTGACTACAGATAATACTCACATAGGAAATCAGTGGGGGCACATTTTTATAAAGTCCTTTAAACCACTTAATTTAGGCTGGTACTTTGGGATAGAAGTTGCTGTTGTGCAGTAGTACACATAATGTTGGAAGGGAACTTGCTGGGTTTCACAGTATCAAAATTCATAACTGAGGCCAAAGTAAATTAAGAATCATGCTCTTTCTTTAAAAATGCAAATAAAGAGTTCACTGAATTGAGCTTTGGCAAAATGAAAAGCTTGCAGAGCAGCCAAGCCTGAGGAACAGAAAAATGTAACACATTCCTTAGTGTCTTTAAAATAACCCCTTTCCCCTCCCACTCTTGATTCAAAACCCCTCCTCCTACCATACTAAAAATTAAAAAGTCGTAGACAGCTGGGTTCTGCTCAGCTGCAGAATTATTTCAGCATTTCCATGTGGGGCCTCTGAGCAGGAGTAGGGTGGTCCAGCCCCTGTTAGGGCCCAGATTAACTCCCAGTGCCTAAAATGTGGAATACCCACACTCAAGTGTGCAATACAGGGAAATATAAACTGCACAAGGAAGAGAAAGTACAAACCACAAACAGCTTGTGAGGCAAAAATCACAGAATCACAGAACATGCCAAGTTGGAAGAGACCCACAAAGATCATCTAGCCCAACCATCAGTCCTGCAGAGGACCAACCTCAAGAGTCACTCATGGGCCTGAGGGTATCATCCAAACCCTCCTGGAGCTCCTCTGAGTTTTGTATCATCTGCAGACTCACTTGCTATTCCCCTCCAGGTGCCCTAAGCAGACTGTCCAGCTCCACTTGACACTGGTACAAGTCCTCTCCTTCTGGACACACACCCCGGGCTGAGCTGCCAAGGTGCCAGTGGCCACAGCACCCCTGGGAGACTGACCAGAGACTCACCACCTTCAGACCTGCTCAGGGACAGAAAGAGGCTTGTTTCCAAGCCAGCTTCCCCCAGCCCTAATGCAAACACGTGCAGGAATTGTGGTCCCCAAGGAGGGTGCTGTGTTCCCCCATGTGACTTATGGTGTCACAGGCAGAGGGTGACCCTGGCCCTGCCACCAGTCCTCTGCCAGCAGCCTCCTGTGCCTGTGAGCTTAAGTACCGAGTGAACAGATGCTTCATATTGAGTGATGGTGTTTCTCATCTATTTACAATTATTAAATCATTTTATTTGCAGCTTAGCCATGGGAAGGACTTTGAAAAGAGGCAGCTCTGTGCATCTGGATTTCATTAGAACTGAACATTAATCCCTTTATGCCTTATAAGCATCCTGTTACCATTAAACAGATTCAGGGTTGTTAAATAGTATTCTCAGAGTTGGCTGGCTGAAAAATAAGTTAATCAACAGCATCTCTGCTAGTACACACACCATGAAAGGCATTTTTCTCTTTCTGCTGCCTGCTCATCTGCCTGTCAGTGTTAGCACAGGCACACTCATAGTAGCATTCACTGTCATACTCCTCAAAACTCAGGATAGGTTTGTGCTGAATTGCTGGATTTAATTCCACAGGATTCTGCAGTTGATTTAAATGAAAAATAGACATCCCAGCTTCAAATGAAGACCCAAACATAATGAATCTCAGAGGAGCTGCAAGTCTAAAGTTACATGAGTCGGGCAAGTAAAAGTAGATTTCAGCTTAAACAATTGCACTTTTTTGCCAGTTTTTTGAGTTGCAGAAAGACATTAAAGGGTTGAGCAGTGACAGAGGCCAAGGGAGAGATATTGCACAGCAGCATTATGTGAGCTGAGCCCGTGTAAAAGAGGGAGTGCAAAGGAGGAGTTTGAAAACACAGCCTGAAGACCTGTCTGTGCTGAAAAGGGAAGGAGATCACCATGGAGGATGAGGAGCTCAGAGATCAAATAATCTGGAAGCCAGGGGAGAGTTTGCCAAGTGAGACCAACAGAGAAATGTGCATATTCTTATACTGAAAAGCTCTTACTGTGTACCAATGTAAGTCAAGTGGTGTGGCCCTAAAGAGTATGTCCCATCTAAAGTGTGGTATTGTGTTTGAGAGAGATTCCCTGAAGAAGATGACTCTCATAAAATATTAATCTTTTTAAACCAATGAAATCTAATATTTTCCTCATGAAAGGCATCTATGTTACTTTTTAAAGCCTCAGTAGAGGGCGTTAAATAAACGGGCTGCAACTGAGCTACTGCCTGTGCAGGCAACGAGTTCTTGGAGAAAATTGCTCAGCTACAGGCTTGGGGGGCAGGTTTAAAAGGACTGTGCATATCAAAACCACCTCCTGACCACATTTTCTCTGGCTCACAGACTAAATACTTTAATTCTTTTTAGTTGTTCACTGGAAAGCACCAGCCCAGTGGCCAGAAAATGTACCTGGGAAATTCCCTGCAGCTAGGTACGAACCGTGCCAGGTCTCAGCAAGGCATGGACAGCTATGCCATGACCAGGAACACTGCCATTTATACATAACCCAAGTACCAGTGGCTTTATTAGCTTAATGTCATGCTGGACAAACTGATGACCAGGTCCCCACAGACATCATTGGAACACTGAGGTGCAGTGTCTGGTCATGCTTTGTGCATCCTGGGGAATACAACCCATGCAGAGCTCCATGCTCCTGCAGAAGCAGGTGTACATGGCCCTGTTGTTCTGGCTGTGCAAGCGAGCAGCTGGCTGTAATGCTGACACAAAGAACATACTGTTAAAGGCCCTCATTTTCCACCTCTGCAGGTAACATGGAGTTGGCACATCACAGCAACACTCTGTCTAGGTTACACAAAGGCATCAGGAGGCAAGGGTCTGCCTAAGAAAAAGAACACTAAGAAATGTTCTAAATAAAGAAGAAGATGAGAAAGTAAAGGGAAAATCAGCCATCTCTGTCTTAGGTAGGGACTATAGGTAAAAACTGCAAGTGGTTCTAAAGAACTGACAGCAAAAGCTGCACCGAACCATCAGTCTGGTTCACAAGGATCTCTCTGGCTGTGGGCACCCTCCAGCCCCTGGCAAGCACTATAAATATCACAACTTGTAGCACTTTTTTTTTCTTAACAGAACTTGCTATTTATTACAGTGGAAACTCCCTGCAAAGAAAATTGTTCCACTCAGCTACTGTTTGTATTGGATGATTCATTTGGGAATTTCAAACTGGCATTTTGGATAATGTTTACGGTTTTTCCATTATTTTCCATTATTTCAGGCTAACCCTATGTTAACACGGAGCGCACACCTGGCGGGGCTCCCGCATCCTCAGCGCACGGAGCGCACACCTGGCCGGGCTCCCGCATCCCGTGCACACCTGGCGGGGCTCCCGCATCCCCAGCGCACGGAGCGCACACCTGGCCACGCTCCCGCATCCCCCGCACACCTGGCGGGGCTCCCGCAGCCCCACCTCACGGAGNACGGTTTTTCCATTATTTTCCATTATTTCAGGCTAACCCTATGTTAACACGGAGCGCACACCTGGCGGGGCTCCCGCATCCTCAGCGCACGGAGCGCACACCTGGCCGGGCTCCCGCATCCCGTGCACACCTGGCGGGGCTCCCGCATCCTCAGCGCACGGAGCGCACACCTGGCCGGGCTCCCGCATCCCGTGCACACCTGGCGGGGCTCCCGCATCCTCAGCGCACGGAGCGCACACCTGGCCACGCTCCCGCATCCCCCGCGAGGTGCAGCAGCCCCTCTCCGAGCCGCCTCACGGTGCGGCGCTCCCGGACCCGCCGTGCCTCCCGTCCCGACCCCGCACACACACCGGACCCCGCACACACACACAGCGGCCCCCGCTCCGCCCGGGGGAACCGGGACACTCCGCCGCCCGCCCGGTGTCCCCCGGTCCCCTCCCGCGGCCCCGGCCCGGCCCCCCGAGCAGCCCCGCGGGGCAGAGCCGAGCAGAGCCGAGCAGAGCGAAGCAGAGCCGGGCAGAGCCGGGCAGAGCCGAGCAGAGCCGGGCAGAGCCGAGCAGAGCCGGGCAGAGCCGAGCAGAGCGAAGCAGAGCCGGGCAGAGCCGAGCAGAGCCGAGCAGAGCCGGGCAGAGCCGAGCAGAGCCGGGCAGAGCCGAGCAGAGC
>WBMV01004621.1:152745-211785 GCA_013396655.1 Campylorhamphus procurvoides
GTGGCGAAGCGGGCGGGGCGGTCCGGGCGGGGTGGCGGCGCCCCCGCCCCGAGCTCAGCCCCGGTGTCCGGGCCGGCCGAGCCCCCCGAGCCCCCTGGGCGGGTGAGGGGGCGCTGGGGCCGCCGGGGAGGCTCCTCCTGTCGGGCCGAAGGGGCGCAGCTCTCGGTGGGCGCCGCCCCGGAGCGAAGCCCGAGGCGCGTACGGGGAGAGCGCCCCCTGAAAGATGGATTTGCTGGGCATTAACGCGGTGCCAGAGCTGTGTGTGCTGTAAAGCCGCTGCTCCTGCACACCAGGGCACCTGAGCGCTGTCTCCAAAGCTTTGAAGACTCTTGTCGTGGGAATTTGTTCCATCCCAGACAGAGCGGAGCGGTCCGTAACTGCCCCCAGAGACTGGCCCGAGCTCCTGCTGTGCCCCACTACTGATCCTGCCTCAAATGAGGTCTACACAGATGTCTCGCTGTGGGGCTGAGTCTCCTTTGGGGAAATTAAAGAGTAGCCCCCCCGTCCCCGTGTATATGGTTTGTCTTCAAAAAGACAAAGCAGCCAGTCTCCCTCGCTTCCCCACGCATATTAATGGAGTATTCCAAACTATGCAGTCCCTTCCCAGCAGCTCTCATTCTCCTGCAACATACCTCAGGAGGCATTTTCTGTAAGCAAAAAGGTACCAATGGGACAGACAAATTTAAGACTGCAGACAAGACTGGTGCTTATTAGTGCTTTTCGCCCATGTTTTTCCATGTCTGGTGTCCACAATCTGCTCGCTGTTGTAGCAACAATACAATAATTAAAATGGCACAGCCTTTTCCAAAGGAACTCCCTGGACAAAATTTCTTAATCTTTTCTTTCCAAAGTACCTTTTTTCTTAATCTATGAGCAAGTTCCTCTGAATTCTGAATTTAACAACACACATTATACTAAGTAAAAGTGCTTTAGAGCCTCTAAGCTTATTACACATCCACTGGTAGCTTGGTGGAGTTCAGCTGTTTTCCTTTATTTCCACTGCATAGTCAAGGGGTTTTAGGATATCTATGTGTTATAGATCAGTGAAATGTGTCAGTAACAAAGAGAATATTTCTCCTAAGTTTTTGAACAAACTTAGATGATACTCTTCCCTCCCCTTTGCCTCTTGCCCAAGAAATATCCATGAATGATCAGTTTCTAAAGAGCAGTGAACCTTCATAAGAATCATAAATAGCCTGCTTTGTTCTCAAACTAGTTTGTTTCATGGTATCACAGCAGCCATGTAGGGGATCAGATATGGAAAAAGGAAATAGTCATATCAGGCTGGAGTACAAATGTTCAGACACTCTTTCCAAGGGGCAGAATTAGCAATGTGGAATTTAGAAAGGTCATCTCTGCTTGTGTTGGCTTTGCTTATGATTTTGTTGCTCCACTCCATCATCTGCATATCTTTCTGAATCACCCTGCAATGTTGGGTTTGTTTTTTTTTTCCTTTTTGAAATGTGAATACACATCAAGCATGTTGTAAAGCTACAACTGCTCCAAGCCAGCCAAATTGGCTGCAAGCCTGAATATTATAGGGAGGAATTCAGTCTTGGAAATCTGACAACATCAATGGTCCTTAGGTCCCTGCTGTCTTTCAAAGGGGCACTGAATGTCAGTGCTCCACTGAAACAGCCTTTTTTAACAGGGAAGCCCATTTGTAAGCCGATCAAAACCAACTTGTTCCAACTGTAGCCCTTAAAAACCAAAAAACCCAGCACTCCCCAAAATCCAAAGTCTTAACCATTTGGAATTTGTTTTTAAAAGGGCATTCAAGATAAATTCCTTTACAACAGTTAATCCAAATCGCTGTGCTTTGGAGAAATGCAAACTGTGCATTATCCTGTGGGAGGCATCACAGAGGGACCCAATTCCACACCTCTGGCTCCATCTGCATTAGAAAATGAAGAAAAGGCCAAGAAATTCTGCCCTAATGCAGTTGTTTCCTTTGTTGGTTATGGATTAGTTTCAGACCATATTGCAGTCCTCAATCTCCTGTGCAAGTAGAGAAGGGCTTGGAATACTCCCCATATTTATGGGACAGGGCTGGAAACTTTGCTGCTGTCAGATCTTGATGGTGCTATTGCATGAGCAGCAGAAATGAGTTCTCTGTCTGACAGAGCCACTCAGACAGACAGGACAGGCCTGAACAGAAGGAAATTTCTCAACAGATAGGAACAGCTTGTTTTATTTTTTGAAGCTGTTATTTGATAGTGCAGGAAAACTATTTGAAAGAGTCTACCAACACATAGGATCAACAAATAGTTTCACCGTGAACCTGGGTTTGTTTTCCATACTACAGAACTCAGCATGACTCAGGGCTTGTCATGCCACTGACACTGCTACCTACTCTTGTAATGCTCTGATGTACAGCAGCTCTAATTAGACATTTGCTGAACAAATGTAGGGATCAGCTAAGACACTTCACCAGGTCTGGCACTGTACTGTCAGTGAGCTGAAGCCAGGGAGGATCCTCCTTTCTTTCAAGCATTAAGTCATGGGCTGTGTCTGAGAGCTGGAGATTAGGTTAGCCGGGACATGGATCAGGTCTGTAAAAAAAACTTTCAAGCACAATTTCTCTCCAGGTTTCACTCTTCCTGTCTCACTGCACTGTAGTATCATTGCAGCCAGAGATTTAGTGGCCTTGCATTAGGTCCTGGTTCTAGAGCTGGTACTGAGCTCTGCCTTTCAGCTCTCCTTGATGGAGGTCTGTTGAAAAAGGTACAACCTCAGTTTTTGTACAGAGGGGAAGATTTCATATTGGGGGGCTCAAGTTTGTTTCTTTTCTCTCTCCTTGAACTTGAAAATACCTACTGGGATTCTATTCCCAGTTTTGAAACAAAACAACCTCTCTTAAAAGAGACCAAGCATGGGAAGTTTGAGGTCAAATACTCAATGGAAGCAGACTCAGGATGACAGCAGATGTTGCTGTGTGACCCGACCTTGGTGTTTTCTGGTATCTGCTTTAACAGTGCACTGAAACAGGGTCATTTCAAGAGAAAACTCTCTGAATGTTGGCAGGCTCAGAGAGCCTTTTCAACACACACTATGTGCCAGAGCTTTCAAAAAGTAGTTGATATAGGTGATTAAAGCTGTTCATTTTCTAAAATAGTTTAGAAAGGAGTTGCTGTGGTTCTTAGAGTATGCTGGTGTGTTCTATCTCCTCAGAGGTGGTTTGTTTATCTCAGGGGATCCTGTCAGATGCTGTCAGTGCCCAAGAGAGGCTGGAGTCAGAGGTGTGCACTGCTCAGACTGGACATTCAGAAGATGATGAAAACCTATATGTGCTAAAAATGGTGTTTTGTTGCTTGGTATTCTTCAAGAACAGATGAAAGTCCCAAGCCCTGCATGCTGGCTGTGGGCCCCAAGTCACACAGATTTTATCCCGCAGTCCAAGCACGTCACAGAGCTGTTCCCTCTCCATTAATGAACATTAGAGCTCCTCCCTATGCCCATATCAGCTTGTGATTGCTAGTTCTTAGTGACTGACCATTTATGGGAAAATATGTGCTTTTGAGAATGTGAGTTTTTGCCATGGCAGCATTCTGCCTGCTCAGACACGGCTGTTCTTTTCAGCTTCCAGCCTTGATCCTGAGTACACGATTTAACCTTTGGAAAAGGAGGTGATCAGTGCATCTCATGTGTATTTGGAGAGGAATGCACAGCAGCTTGTGAAAATGATTCATTGCATGCGTTGAGCACCAAGAATGTTGGGCAGGCAGAGCACTGAGGGCTCCCTGCAACCTGTGTGCTCCTTGCAGTCATTGCTTGGAGCAGTTCTGAGCAACAACCATCAAACAGCCATAGCTGCACAATGTTCATCCTGAAAAACTGGACCCCGACAAGCACCTTCCTTTGTATTTTAAGTGCATTAATTATGAGAAGCACAGCAAAGTTCAGGTGACTTACACAAAACTGATTTTAACTAAAAAAAATAAGAAAAATAAGCGCTGAGAATAGTCTCCCATCTGGAACACAGGACCTGCACAAGAGACAGATGTATTGCTCTGCAGAGGTTATAAGTGATGGACTTGTCTGCACTGAGTTCACTCAATTCTGAGCTGTGGATTGGGCACCTGAGCTGTGTGATAAACAGCAACAACAGGTTTGCCATGGCTGCAGACCCCATCTTTCCCATAAAGAGCATCTACGAATTGACTTGAGACACATCATGTGTATTTGTGACTGCATGACTGCAGTATGTGTTTTTGAATGGGTGTGTTTACAGATGTTTTTGGCCTGCTTAAAATATCCTTGGCACTAGTCAGTTCTGTGGATTTGAACCAAGCAAAACACACCTCTAAGGTCATTAATGCCATGAGATCACTGCCTAGGCACTGTGCTCAGGATCTTTGAAGGCCCCTTTTTTCTTTTTTTACCATTTTGCTTCCAATTTGAACCTGATCCAGGGCAATTACAAGCCACCAAAGGAACAAACTGAAACCCTTTGCAAACCAGAATCTTAACAGCAGGGCATGGAGATCACATGCAGGGGCTAAGACAAAGTGTGGGTTGCTGTGGTCTGATTTTTGAGAAGGACTCCAAACTCAAGCAGCCAGTCTACATTTCAGATTACCATAATCCTCTGGAATTTTGCATACAGATTCACACTAGGTCACTATTCCTGTTATCACTTTCTGAAGGGTATTTATGAATAAGCTTGATTTTTTTCCTCTATTTTGTCTTCAAACAGGTTAATTTTATTTATCAGTCTGTTTGACCAATGCCAACTGCTTTTCAGGAACCTGGCTTAGAGTGCAGTCCAATCTCAAGTGTCAGGGTATTGCAGGTCAGCTGTATCTTAGTCTAAGCCACATGGGTCAGGCAGTATCCAAACCAAGCTTTTTCTTTTTTTTTTCCTTTTTTTTTTTTCAGATGAAAAAAAGCCTTTAACTGCAGTGTCAAATTTCTGAGGAGAAGTATGGTTGGAAGACTACTGCAATGAAGGAGGAAACTTTTGTTTTCCCTGTGATAACACTGATACATATGAATACATTTGGTAATAAGAAGGTGGCTTATTGACTCAAAAATCAGGAGAAACATTTCTGTAGATATTAATTTCTAATGACCCTCAAACCCAGCGCTACAGCAACTCTGAAGCCTCTCTGTGTGCTCAAGAGAGCTTTGAAAAGATGCAATGTTTATTTGCTTGAAGGGATGGACAGCTCTTGCTGAAACTTGACACCCCAGCCAGATTCTAATACCACAAGTTTTCTGCTCCAGAAAGGGACACTGGATATAAAGTGTTTGCAGTATAAAATAAAGGCACAGTTGATGGGTTGGGCATGTGGTTGAAGCGTCTGGGATGGGGTGCTCTGTTTGACAGCACAGTGTTAGCACTGCATCCTTCCCCATGCCACCCACAGACACTCTGTCTCACATCTCCTCTTTGCAGTCCTCTCCCACATGGCCATCCACAGCCTCTTTTGTCCCATTCCGGCTCCTTTGACACTAACCACTCATCCACTCTCTCTCAAATACTTTCTTTTGCTCTGGTTTTCATGCAGATGCCTGCCCTCCAGATCCTGTCTCACCCAACATCCCCTCCCTGGCACACAGACACCCTCCCTCTCCAGAGCATATGCAGAGCAGAGGCATTTCCTTTAATTGTCCCTGCAGCCCCTGCAGCCCCACCCAGCTCCCGTCTGTTCCCTGCCACAACACATTTGGAGTGGAAGTAGTCCTGCTGGGAGCAGCCACACAGACAGTGTGGGAGAGCCAAGTCTTCACCCAAAATTGCTCCTACTTCTACTCCTTCCTGCCTGTGGTCCCAGAGGAAGAGGCATGCTTGGGCTTGGAAAATGTGGTGGCAAGATGCCCTTTGCTGCTCAAGAGCTGTGAAAAAGCCCCTCTCTGCTCTGCTCTGCCAGAACAAACCTGGCACAGTGACATTTGAAGCCTCTGAAGAACAATGGACTAGATCCCCTTTACCACTCAAAAAAGACAAGTTTTGGGATGTCTATTAGGTGTCTCTGCATGAACCAGTTATCTTCTATTTTCTTTCACCTGGGTCTTATTGAACTTTACTTATAGTAAGACCCATAGAGAGAATATCCAATTTATAGTTTTTGGCCATGTTTTATAATGTGCTACAATTTTAGAGCATTTAATCTCCTTGAGAAGCCAGATCAGCTTTACTGCTTGAGTGCTCCAAGGGCAGAAACTCCCCAGGCTGTACTGACGTATATTGCTGGTGAGGGGAAACTGGGGCATCTTTGGATGTGTGACTGGTTCCACAGTTGTTGCTGATGTAGCTCTGCCAGTCAGGGTCTGTATTTGCGCCCATCCCATCTGGGTTGTTGCAAAAAGTCCAAGCACAAGAACTGAAACCCACTGTTTTTCCTGGTGAAAAGTGAACATGTGCAGGTCACCTTCCTCCCTCCTCATGCTGCTTCTTGGAGACACAGGGCTAGGTAAAGTGACACCCTTCACAGAGCAGGATGGCTGAGGCCCAGGGAGCTGAAATGCTGGGAAATGGGAGCAAAGGGAGCTGGACATGCTCCTGGGGCAACACTGCCCTCCCTGGGCTACAGGGTGGGCATCCTGGGCACACAGGCACACAAGAGTGTGCACATGCACGCACACGCTGCCCTGACTGCACCCAGTGCTGCCCAGTGACTCCAGTGCCCAGTCCTCCCTGAAAGAGCTTATTTATCATTGAGGCAGGAGAGAGCACAGAGAAGGCATGGAAGTGAACACAGCAAAGCCAGGCTTTCAGCTTGCCACCCTTTAAAGGATGAAAGCATAAGGGGAGGCAGCAGAAGTCAATTTGCTTTGGCAGGGAGAGAGGGAAAGAAACCCTGTGGCCTGGCTGGGGTCCAGAGGACTTGTGCCAGCCACAGCCAGGGTGACACCGTGCTGAGGAACAGAGCAAGGTCTGTGCGTGAGGCTGGTGACACAGCTCTGTGCACTGGGAAGGGCTGAAGGTGCTGCTGGGGCTGCAAGAACACACAGGCCCCTGCTGCCACTGGAGGTCCTGGCCTGTGTCCTGACATCCTGCAGGGAATTCTTCTCCTCTTGCTTCAGGATGTGTGTGTGCCAGACCCTGTGTTTGTGTGTGTGGTGGAATGCAGGGTGAAGGAGGAAGAAAAGCCACCATTCAGCTAAATAACCTCCTTGGCATTAATCTTCCTGGCATTTTCTGCCTGTCTGGACAAAGATGCTCTCTGAGGGATGGGCAAAGGAAGACCTTGTTCCTCCATGCAGGGAAGCACACAGACCTCTTCCATGGAAGTTCTTAGGGAGCCCTCAGTTTGTTTCTTCCTCTTATTTTCACTCTGCTTATGAATTTCCACATTCTGGACAGTCCTGAAAGAGCCTGAACGCCACACTTGCCAACCTGGAGAAGACAGTCAAGGCTTTCATCTAAGCTGGAAGTGAAAAGTGCATCTGTCCAGGCTCCTTAATCAGTAAAATATGATCATGGTGTTGAGAGTTCAGTCCATGACAAATCCTCCCCCACCCCAAATCTCTAGCAAAAATTCCAGCTCTGCTCACTGACACATCTGTCTGCAGCTGATTTTATTTTGGTGGGGTGATGGAGACTGGAATAGAAAACAGGGCAGATCTCATTTTAAAGGACATGGAAATCCTGCTCTCATCTAACAAGCTGGAGAAGGCATCTCCTGACCTGTAGTTCTTGTTTTTGAGTCCTACATATGGAAATTGTTACTCTGAGTTATTACAAATAATTACCTCGTGACACTGGAGTTCCTGGGCAGGGCATCACGCCCATGTTAATGCTCCCTCAGACATACTGCACTGGGCTGGCTGTGCTGAGGACATCACCAGGGCAGGACCAGTCTGCTGCCTGCAGCCTGGGATTGCTCTTCTGAGGAAATGGGCTATATGTAGGAGCGTTAGTCACAGTGCTCTGAGTTGGATGGAGGGGTTTTGCAAAACTTTCTCACCCTCAGAAGCATCACTGGATCAGCCCAAGTGTGATCAAAGTGTTTCCCTCAACTGGCTCCTGCCTTGGACAGTCACTTACTGTGGTGGAAAAGTCCCTTGCAGAAAATGACAGCTGTTTAGAAACAGTTCCAATCTTCTTCTATCAACCTGCTAATTTGCCTGTGACCTCACTCCCTCTGTAAAAGAGCACAGAACTGTTCCAAGATTTTAATCTCTCTAACACCCTTGTCCTGTGCTTCCAAAGGCAGCGCAGCTTAGAGACCTCTCCAGGAAGCCAGAAATCCCCAGAATATTTCTACAGATGTTTGCCATTATCCCTCCTTGAAGAGTGAGGCCCATCACACTACCAGGAGATAAAAACCTATCCCTGAGCAAGTCCTGGGGCACTGCGAGGCACAAGTTTTGCATATGAAATGGGTGAGAGCATCGTGAGCCATGTCACTGAGTTGGTGGTGAGATGGTTGTGTGACACCCACCCTCATCACACTGGCATTTGGACAGAATGAGCATCTCTTCTGCTGTCCATGTTCCTCTTCTCCAGCTGCTGGGCAGTGTGGAGGGCCATTCCCACCCCCCTGTTCATGTGGGGCAGCACTAGCTGGCCCGTGGCTGACTGGGGGCTGTCCAGCTGACTGTGATCCAGACTCCTCAGCACATTGCTGTGCCATGCTGTGGACTGCAGGCTAGGAGGGAAGAAGCTTTTGTTTTAGAAGAAAACCCAACCTTTAAAGCCAGGAACCAATGAAAATGGGAAGAGGTCACACTGTGCCACTTCAGCCTTTACTGGACCTCATCAGACTGTTGCTAATGCATTTAAATTGGGCACACAGCTGAAATGCAGAAGGTTTTATAAGTGTCTGTCTTTCAAGTTCTTCCTGATAGAAAGAAGTAGTCCTGCAGTAGTCCCCAGGACCTTGCTTATCACTGGATGGACAGCATGTCAGCAGCAGCAGCAGCAGGCTGTGCTCTGGCCAGGGCTGGCAGGGCTGCCCACTCACCCTGGCTGCACTTTCCATGGTTCCTGCTCCATGCCTGGCCTCTTAGGGCTGAAGGACTCCAGACCCCTTCAGACTCACTGTCTTCCTCAGCGCCTGCATCACTCTGCTGACCTGCACAAAGGAAGGCAGAGGAGAGCTGTGCACCAGCACTGAGACTGATGGCCAAGGCTGCTGAGTAGGTGTTCACCTGAAGTGGCAGGTCTGGGACAGGCACGGTCTAAGCCAAAAGCTGCTGATGTGTGGCAAGCTCAAGCAAGGCTAAAGCCAGGACTTCATCAGAAGTGAAATGCTTCCCATCTTTTTTATGTGAGCTAAAATAACAGAGGAAGATAAACTTTCTTTCAAGCTGTGGTCACCCTGTACCTGTGGAGATGTGTGTGTGTGTGTGTAAAGTGAGAAAAGATTTAAAAGGCAAAGAACCCCAAACTGTCAGGTCACATGAAATAAGAAATGTTTTTTATCTTTCTCATGGGAACATGATGCAAAAAGCTAAGAACCAAGAGCTGAAAGAAAAAAGTATCAGAAATATGCATTTATTTCATTCTTCCCATGTTTTTGCAAGGGCAAAATGTTACATATGGAAAGAAACTGGGGAACCCTTTATCAAATAAATGAAAGGAAATTTGAGGAGGACCATGCCCCACTCAGTGTGCATATATACTTTTATTTATCTCCCAAAAATGGATTAAAGTGAAAAAACGTGTCCCTGAGTAGAGAAACAAAATGTTTCAGTCCCTGAGAAAATGGCATTGCAAATCACATTTTCATGGGCAAATTGCACCAGTGACAGTGTGACTTGGGAGCTGCTCAAAGGGGATGAACAACCTCTGGGTAGCTGTAAGCAGGAAGGCTTGTGTGAGCCCAGAGGTGGGAGCCAGAGCCCCGTGCAGAGCTGCAGGGAGCTCCAGGGCTGCAGCAGCAGTGATGTGCATTGGCACAGCCACACAGCAGGTACTGCCATTTGTCTGCATTGGCCTTGGCTCTCCCTACTACAGCTCACAGGAACTCCAGTGAGCTCTGTGAAGAACGGGCACTCTTGATGATTCAGCTCAGGTGTCCTTGAAGAGGAAAAACGTCTCTTTTTTTGCCCCTGCTCCACTGTGGTTTGCAGCTTCCATCGCTCTTCCCAGCCCATCCAAACTCCCCTCTATGCACCTACTTACAGTGCCAAACACCAGCACTTCTTTCCCCAGGGCTGGTTCCCCTCCCTCAGGGTGGGAGCTGCCCGTGGCTCAGTTCAGTTCCTCATCTCATTTTGCATCCGCTCAGCCCCGGCACAGGCCCCTTTCCTGCGGGACATTCCAGCGGGGAGTGCTCACTGTCACTCGCACTGTGCCCGATGCCACCCGGTGCGGGCTGCGGGGTGTAGCCTGTCACTCACCCGGCCCTTTTGGTCCTCAAGTTTCCCCTGTCTCAAGCCATTAGTAGCACAAAACTCATTATAGTGCTCATGCCAGCTGGAAACACCTGCAAAACCTGAGGGACTGCAACGCTAAACAGCCAGGAGGAACTTTTCAAGCGTCAGGCTGGAGGATGCAAAGCTATGCCGGTGGGGGAAAGCTGGTCCCTGCGATCCTCTGCAGGCACAGGAGGTGCCATCGGCCCATGGTGGGTGGTGCCAACCTGTGCGCACAGTCCTGGGAACGCTGGTGACAGTCCCCGAGCACACGGTGCGCTTGGGAAGCAGTGCTGGGACAGGACTGGAGGTGACAGGCAGCGCGGGGTGGGGCTGATTATGGTTTGGGGGCTAAAACAACCACACCCTCGCCATTTCTGGCACTGGCAGGCCCTGCGAAATTTTCTTTTCTTACCCGGCAGAAAGCTGCGGCTGTCGCAGCGATACCGAGTCACAGCAGGGCTGGCAGGACGGCAATTCCTTTAAAAATAAACCCCAGGCCGCTGCCCGAAAGTCGTCCTTGTCCCCTTCTGACCAGCAGCCCTCTCCCTGGAGAGGCCGCGAGTCCAGCACGGCCAAGAATGTTCCCACGCAGCTTCCACGGCACCGCCCGCCCGGAGCGCAGGGCTCTGCCGGGCCAGCCCCGACGGGGCGGGGGCCCCTGGGGGCTCTCCCGGACCCCGAGCCGGACCCGGAGCCATTCCCGACGGGGCGGGGGGCCCTGGGGGCCATTCCCGACGGGGCGGGGGCCCCTGGGGGCTCTCCCGGACCCCGAGCCGGACCCGGAGCCATTCCCGACGGGGCGGGGGGCCCTGGGGGCCATTCCCGACGGGGCGGGGGCCCCTGGGGGCGCTCCCGGACCCGAAGCCATTCCCGTCTCGGGGGTCCCTCGGGGCGCTCCCGGACCCGGGGCCGGGCTGGGAGCGGAGCGGCAGCGACACCGGGCGGTGCCGGGGTCGGGGGGCAGCAGAGCCTCTCTGCCCCCGGTTTGCCCGGCCCGAGCCCGCCCCGGGTGGCTCCTTTCCCCGGCTGGGCACGGCTCGTTCTGCCCTGCAGGCTCCAGGGCTCGCTGCGCTATCCCCGATGTGCTGGTGATTCGGAGAGCACAACATCTCTCCCGCTTGTGCCTCTCTACCCTTCCTGGCATCAGTCGCTGTAAATTTGGCTTTGTACCCACTGAAAAGCTGTAACTCCTTAGGCAAAACCCTAATATATAGGAGTGATGCACAGCAGAACGGTTTTGAAACGACGCTCGTGTCTGGGCATTGCAGAATTCCAGGCTGGAGCTGGAGCAGCCGTGTCCTGCCAGGCACAGCGCCCGTGCACAGCCTGCCCACCGGGCTGGGATTCACCTGCCTAAAGAAGGAACTCTACCTCGTGTTACCCTGCCCGTTCCAGGTTTAAGATTCAACATTCACATTTGCTCAGCCTGTGGCAGGAAGCTACAGGAAGGGCCAGGATCTGCCAGCCCTCCCGGTCAGCCTTGTAGGCAGGTGGATGGCCTGACCCCTTGCCTGTGGCATTTCAGCCCTCTCAGAAGGTAATCAGTGCTCTGACACAACACCTCTCTCAGGCTGAGTGCTCTGATGGGCAGTTTCTTGTCTCTCTTGGTGCCAAGTGTGAGTTCACCAGCTGGATATAAGGCTAGAGTGCTGCTTAAGATAGAATTTATATGCCTTGTTGGATTTTTGTGATGTTTCATAAGTTGTTTTGGAAAGAGACATTTGTTTATGCATTTGAACTCTTCAAATCCTCAAGTCTGAGGATTTTCAAAGCTCATTCGTGTCCTGGGTCAATAAAACCTGTCCTCTTCCGTGTTTTTCCATGCTCTTGCCTGAAGGAATCTCTGCCTCATACCTGACTGAGTAAAGGATGTCAAGCAACTCAGCTGCTTTGGGAAGGGGGGAGAAATCCCCAGTTTCTACATGCTGGCCTTTCAGCCTGCATTGCGAGGCAGTGGCATGTGAGGCTCTGCAGAGGGAAGTGGTGTGCTGATGGAATTTCACTGGTGTGAAAGTGTCTCAAGAGCTCCAGTACAAGAGGAAATATATGCTGGAAATAGATATTATGTGTTGGAGATATTCTGGTCTGTTTGGTGGGTCTGTCCCAGTTCAGCTAGAGTGTGGAGGCATATGATTTAATGAATAATCTCTTAAGAGTCTAACAGAAGAGAAAAGGCTGCCCAGGTTGTGAGGACTGTGGTCCTCTTTCAAAGTACAGTTTTCTTCCTGGGAAGGGTGAGAAGCCTTGCAGCAGCCAAGGCAATGCTTAAAAACAAACAGGACTCCCACTTTTACAAACTTGCTGGCAGTCATATCAGTCCACATAATTTTGTTCAGGCTTTTCTTGTGCCTCTGTGAAGGGGTATGAAGAAGCAGATAGTCCTGCTATGGCAAGTGTTTTTTGGGGACAATATCTATGAAGATCTTCTGTGTCCAAACAGGGGAGGTTTGGGGCAATGGTTACAGGGTGGTCCAGCAGCATGATACCTCACAGACTGAGAGACAGGTGTGTTGTCCAGCAAACCCCTTTTGTTCTGTTACAATGGTCTTGGGAAAACACTCCATTGCCACAGAGCAGGGTGGCTGATGTAAACCCAACTGTTAGTGTTGAGCAACAGAGCAGGAGAGCTGTGAGCCAGAGACCCGCGGTCATGCACTTCCCTTTAACGGTGACTCTGCAAGCAGAGGCAGTGGTGTCGAAATGCCCTCTGTCCTAAAAGGTGGCTGAGCAATAACTGCACAGCTGCCTCCTCCCAGAAGGCCAAAGCAAAGGATCAGAGAGCAGCCAATGCTTGAGGGACCTCTCTGCAACACTGGGGTGAATGCCTGTGGACTGCAGGACTGATAAACACATTGACTTGGTGTTTAAGTGTTCTTGGTACTGTTGGTGCCATGTTGTTTCTGCAGTTGTTTCTGAGGCTTAACTGAAGAGCAGAACATCTGCCCAGGGTCAGACGAGAGGCTGACTGACCTGACACCCTATCACTTGGGGTCCACCAGCAGCAGATGGCAAGGGAAGAATGGAAGAACTGGGCAACTGGTATCTCTCTAGTGCAGTTCCACTTTCCAGTTATCTGTGACTCAGGAGCTTTCAAAAGTGGTATCTCTGAACACAAAAGGCCATATGTGGTTTTCTTCCGTGACTGCCAATTGCTTTTGCCATCACTTGGCCCCTTGGGCAATGGGGGGGCAGCACCATTGCCAAGCTGCTTTTTCTGCTCAGTTCCTGCAGGAGAGAGCCTGGCAAAGCCCAGAGAATGTGCTGTAGCAGAGCAGGAGGGTGTGAGTTCACCACAGGCCTCTGCCTGCTATGCCATGTAGTGATCAGCAGTGCTTTGTACCCAGGATATTCACTGGGTAAGATCTCCAGAAAGTGGCAGCAGAGAAACTTGGCTAATCCATGGTTTCTGAAAGTAGTGTGCAGAGAAAAGAAATGTAGCACATTCAGTAAAAAACAGCCATGAGCATCAGCAGCACAGTTACTCAATCTGCCTTCACTGTCTGTGAAAAAGAGCTGACACAATCCCCTCTTTGACAACTTAAATGCTTGTTAATTTTTTTTTAGTGTTAAAAAAAAAAGGTATGAATCCAGGGTTGGATTCTGTTCTCAGGGATAATGGGTGTGGAGTAACTATTGATACCAGCAATGAATAAAGCAGCTCCATAGCTTCTGATTTCTTTATTAGATAACATCTGTCAATCTTTCAAACCCAGAGTAAGACTTTACTCTTTGTCTAGCCATGTAATAAGATTACTGCAAGAGAAAAGATAGTCCTTTGAGGGAGAAAATATGACTTGATTTTTCAATGATGTGCTGGAATTAAGAAGATAGCTGGCTGCAATACGACCTTATTTTGAGGCAAAACTTCTAGGCAAGGGTACTTACTCATCATGTGAACAGAAAACTGGTGTCGACTGAAAACGGATGGCAAATTTGGGAAAAAAAAGTAAGTCTGGTTTTCCTCCAGTCATATAAAAATCTAGATGTAGTCATTAAAATTAAAAATAAATCCAAGCTCCCTGAAGCTGCTTGATCTTTGGCTGGTGCTATTTTGCTGCTTCTTTAGGATTACACTATCACCAGTACTACTGTTCCCTGTATGCTATTATTAATAGTAGGTGCTGTACAGGATGTCTTTGGGTCATTCAATGGCTGTGACAGTTAGTGGGGTTTTCTTATCTCTCACTGTCCATCTGAAAAACCGCTTTCAACCTCCTCGTTGGTGTCTTTTTTTTTTTTCTCTGTCTCTTTCTATGTGTTGTTTTCACTTTAACCGGAGGTCTTAAAGTGACAAATGCATAATCACCCATGAACAGAACAGCTCTGTTCAGGTGGGAGCCTTGGCTAAGCTGGTCTGGATCACAGAATCATAGAATATTATGAATTGGAAGTGACCTTAAAGATCACCTAGTCCCAACCCCTCCTGCCATGAGCAGGGACACTTTCCACTAGATCAGGTTGTTCAAAGCCTTATCCAACCTGGCCTTGAACACTGCCAGGGTTGGGGCATCCACAACCTCCCTGGGCAATCTGTTCCAGTATCTCGCCACCCTCACAGTAAATAATTTCTTCATACCCAGCTTAAATCTCCTCTCTTTCAGTTCATACCCGTTACTCCTTATCCTGTCATTACAGTTCCTGGTGAAGAGTGTCTCTCCAGTTTCCCTGTAGCTCCTTCAGATACTGGAAGGTGCTATGAGGTCTCCACACAACCTTCTCTTCTCCAGGCTGAACAGCCCCAGCTTTCTTAGCCTGTCTTTGTAGGGAAGGTACTCCAGTCCTCTTACCAACTTTGTGGCTCTGCTCTGGACTTGTTCCAATAGTTCTATGTCCTTTTTGTTCCATGTCTGCACAGATAGATTTGCACAGAGCAGCACTGGTATTTAAATAAGCCCCAATCTTTCTGTGTCTAGTACAAACCTGCTAATCCTTCATGCCTTACTTCATGGCAAGTAAAAAGTACAAGATTTTGAAACTACAGTATGAGAGAATTTGATGCATACTAATCAAATGGACCATGTGGTTCGTTGTAGCCACTATTTTTCAAGTTGTTTTCCAAGGAAATTTCATGGTTTGGGGAACAGTATGCAGCTGTCTCTGAGACAGCATTTGATGGCAGTCTGTGACCCTTACAGCTTCTCTACCTCCCTTTTTCCTCTTGCCAGAGCAAGCTACAAAGCTGTGTCCTGCAAGTGCACTGAAAACATTTGCTTCATCAGGAAATGTCAAGTGTGATTTCAAGGCTGTTGCGCAGAGTGGGGTAGTGTGGTGACATCTGCAAAGTGTAGGGGAAATCAGTTTATCTGTGACACATCCGTCTTGGACATCACTGTGGGCCACGGGACGGGGCCACCATCGCGTGTGGGCACAACAGGGTGTCCTGGCTGGGGAGGACCCTTGATATCCCCCTGCCCCAGCTGACGAGTCGCAGGTTTCTGGTGGCATGTTGGCTAGAAAGCCTTCATGGACTGAAGCTTCTGCTGGCATACATTAGAAAATACAGACTACATGGGCAGACATACTTTTTTCCTCCAATTAAAACCAAAGTAAAAACAAAGCAAAACCACCCAGACCTTTCTATTCCTCTTTTATTGTATATTTTAAAACACATGCAGATGAAAGAGGAACTGGATAGTAACTGTATTCCTCACTATCTAACTCTCCCTCAGGCACTGGGGATGGGCTTGAGCGTTAGCAGGATGGCTGAGATCTCACTGTGTCTGCATGCAGGCTCTGGAGCAGCCTGTGAGTGCTCCCAGGGAGCTCAGTGGGCACAGTTACTTGGAGGTGTAAGTGTGTGTTTTCCAGATCAGGGGTTTGGACAGAGCTGCAGAACATAAAGTCTGTGGTTGTGGCCCAGACATGCTGATAATGTAACTGAAATTGATAGACTAGGGCTAGCTGATGGCAAACATCTGATGGCTTGGGATAGTGCAGACAAAGAGTGATATATTTTTCATGAGCTTTTCATGGCCTTTCAAAATATACTCTGTACCATACTGGCCTAGAGAGGTGAGGAATGTCTCTCTAAAATGCCTGTTTGCTTGAATTGATTTGGCTCTTCCATGGCCAGCTGTGCTGCTGACCTGGGTACAGGCAGCTTACTTGCCGCTCTTCCCAGAGCTGTTCTGGCCACTTGTGCTCCTGCCAGGCTGGAAGAAAACAGCACTGAGATATTGGGTGCTACTTGAGGACACCTCATCCTGCAGGCTGTCCAGGTGGGGGCGAAAGGGAAGAAACTGTGGGACTTGATTATTTTACAACTCTGAACTAAACACTGGTGTTTATTTTTCTGCACAGGCACTGTGGATGCCAAGCTGCTCCAGAGAGAGGGACGGAGACTTTGGGGGATGCCAATGGGTGTGTGGAGGGACTGGCAGGGCACAGGACCAGTGCTGGCTCCTTGGGAAAGCAAAACCTGCCTGCCCATGCATGTGCCAGGGAACTGAGGCATGGCCATCTGCACCCATGAGTTCAGAAGAGACGTGAGCCTTGCAGAACAATTTTTGGAGCAAAACTGCCTGAAATGGCAACCCTGCAAACAGAGCCCTGCTTCCCTGCCTCTCGCTCAGACAGAAGGGTAGGAACCCCCCTCTGTGCATGGCACAGGCACCAGTCTGTCCCTCAGCAGAGGCTTCCCAGCTGTTTCTTCCTTCCCAGCCCTCTGTATGGCTCCTCAGCACCCAGGGCAGCAGGGCCTGACCTCTGTGCAATGGTTGGCCTGAGCTGGCTGGCCTTGGGACAGCTGGTCTGGCTCCTCTCAGCTTCCCCAGCCACCTGCCCCATGCACTCTCCAGCTGTGGTGGCCACTGGCCCTGCCTGCCCAGCCTGCTGGGGCATCCTGGCTGCACAGGGCAAAGGCTGGTGAGCCTGGTGCCCCACGGGGATGGGGAGGGCTGCTTTCACAACCTGGATGTGTTGTCACTCACATCCAGACATTTCCTGTTATCTAACCTCAGCCTTATCTTCCCCATTCGCAACTTCCTCTTGAAGGAGGAGCAGCCCCTTCAAAACCGAGCTGTGTGCCCAGGCTGTGTCCCCTCGGCGCTCTGCACGACCCCCGGTGCCAGCCCACAGCAGGGCAGGATGGCCACTATGGTAGGTGCCAGCTCCCTGTCCTGCCTGAGGAAGGGGTGGCTGGGGACAGGGGAGGATCCGTCCTTCAGTGCTGACCTCCTGTTTCTCAGTCAGGAGGTCCTTAAGGACCATGGGTGTTGGGACACAGTGACCCACAGGGTGTCCATTTCTCTGGCAATGCAGAAAGCTGTCCTACCACCCTGTGTTTTACATTGAGCTTCCAGGGGTCTGAATCCCACTTGGGTTTGGGCTGCCTCCCTTCGGTGGTGGGGGTGTGTCTGCCTGAGCCAGAAGAGCTTTTCGGTGCCTCATTTCATGGATGCAGGGATGTTTGGCTGTGTGTGCTTTGGGAAGGGCAGGCTCAGGGATGGAATGCCACTGGCCCCTGCCAGGGAGCACTGTGTTCTGGACCTCAGTTCCTTGGTGAGGATGAGTTAGAATTAGCAGTGGTATGTAGCACTACTGGGTTCCCCTAGCTCTCTCACAAGCACAAGCTGCCTGTGAGCTGCTGGCAGTGGGAGATTTTGATCTAAATTAGTCAGATGAGGCAGCAAACAAAGAGCAGAGGAAGGTGCAGAATGGATGAGGGTGTAATCAGAAGGAGATCCTGTTTCAGCCAGGTGCAAGCACACTCATCAGCTTCATTTCTCAGTCCCGATGGCTTCAGTACAGCAGACAAATATTTACTCTCTTCTCCTCCTTGGCCATCTGGGGCATGAAGAGCCCTGGGGGCAGAGTCCAGGGTGCTGGGGTGGGGGGACAGGGCTCAGGTGAGTGCAGAGGCTACAGGTGTGGCTGGTGGCCTCCAGGTATGGGGGGTATTTATCAGGCCCTTCCTGGGCGCTTTGGTGTGAGCCATGAAGTTGCAATGTTTCTGATTCCTGACCTTGCAAGGCATCCCCACGACTGTCCCTGAAATGCAGAGGTGTCTCGCTGACCTGTTTGTTGGCTGTTGGAACAGCAGCCCCTCGGGTGTGCAGTGGGCTCTGTTCACCCAGCGTGGGGCAGCCCAGACCACAGGCAGTGCCTCCCCTCGTGACTGTCACTTGAGGCCCGGAATGTGGATCCTTTTCTGGAAAGCCCCAGGAGCTTGTCTGTGTCAGCTGCAGGGGTGGGTCCAGCATTCCCAGAGGAATGCTCAGCAGCTGGAAACAGCTGGTCTGTTTCCCAGCCCTCCCAAAGGCACGGTTTGCTTCTAGGTGCTTCAGGAGAACCTCCAGAAGACTGGGGTCTTGGGCCCTGGGGAGGAGGTGGGATGGCTCTGCCAGTGGGAGCCTTGTGCCCCTGGAGACCACGTGGAGTGAGGGCACTCCTGCAGTGTTGGCATTCCTTGTGGTGCAGGGCAGAGGGGAGAGAGCCCTTGGCTGCTCCTGGAGCTGGGTGCAGGGCTCTGTAGGGTGGGGTCGGTGGTTCTGGGGGAGCCATCAGTGATGCTGAGGGATCATCGAAGCTGGGAGAGCTCACCAGGGACTCCAGCAGTGCCAGAGCAGCCACCAGCAGCAGGAGGGCTGGGGTAGGTGTCGAGGTACAAGATATGAAAATACATGTTTATTTGTGAGAAGGTGGCATATTTCTCTGAGAGGAAAAGCGCTGAATTGTTCTTTTTACTTTTTGGAGCAAATAGATGAGGTTGACCTTACTTAGCCAAATATTGCAATGTGTGTCTGACCAAGCTCCCTGCAGTGTCTGCTGCAGGGCTGGGTGCATGGGAAGGTCCTGTATGGAGCAGGACAGCATGCAGGGAAAGCCTGCCATGAGCAAAACCTTGTTTCACTCTGTAATGATGAACCCTTCCAGCTTCTAAGGGGAGCACACCCCAAGGTTTCAGCTGGCCAGGGGTTCAGCAGACCCTGTTGCCTACAGATCGATCCATGGGGATTCTTGCTTTCAATTCAGACTATGATTTGGGTTTCACTGAGAGGAAAATGGAGATGACCTTGATTTCAGTTCAAATCCTGCATAATTAGTGCATGCCTTGAAATGGCTGCAGCCTGCATGCTGGGGCTCTGCTACTCAGCATGTGAAAACCACACAGCCACACTTGGATGCATGCTGTTACTAGGTTTAGCATTGAATCTGTCCAATAATTTGACTTTCTATTTATTTTCATCACAAGTTGCAGAGCAGTCTGACAACCCTGTAAAAATACCTGAGTGATGATGTGCAGCCTGGAGGGGACTTTTCTGACTTCGGTAAGGGACTGACTGAAAAATGCAGGAAGAAAACCTCTTTCTGTTTTCCCCTCAGGGTATACAGTAGGTTGCTCAGTTTTATTACACTGAGCTTTTACATGGCAATACCCTCTCCAGCCTGAAACCAGAAGCTCTGACAATGACAAAGTCATTCAGATCAGATAAGATCTCTATAGGCAGAGAAGCAAGTTCCATTCCCATTTGCTGATAAAATTATCTCTGCTGTGTCCCCTCCCCTTATCTGTCCCTCACAGCAATACTTCAAGTAGCTGTTTTTCCCGTCAGAAAGCCAAAACAGGGGATTATTTCATCCAATTCTACTTTTGTTTCTTTAATGAGCTACATTCAGAAATACAATTAACATTTCAGTTTTTATTTTGATATACAAAATAGTGTGACTACTTTCTCACAAACTTGTGCTGCTGGTCATGTGAAATTAAAATCCAGGGACTGGTAAGGAAACTAAAAACATCTTGCTTAAAAAGCTGTATCTGGGCATGTCCATAGAGAGTATGAAGAACATAAATAGTGTTGTACAGAATCAGTTTGTGGCTTAGGAGCCAGTATGGATTTCTCTGAGAGTTGTATCAGAATTTAAAGTCTGGTTTTAGGCTGAAATTCTGAATAGTCAATATGCGAGAAGGACATAAACCACAGTAATGCTGTGCAACATCATTTCTTGCATATGTTTTGTTATTTCGTTTTCTTTAAGTGCATTTCTGCATTTCCTGCACAGTCCAGTTAAAAGAACAATGGAACAACAGCATCTTTGGTCTTTGTTCAAGTGGTGTGTGTGGGTGGTGGTTATGATGTTCATCCTTAAAGGCTGGATTATGCCAACGTGTCAGGGTGGAAAGCAGCACTTACTGCAGGAGAGGCTTTTTGTCTCTGCTGGAAATGAAGCAGAAGGGGGATAGTTTGTCAACAGAAGGTAAAGCTTCTCTTCACTCCCAGAGAAGTTCATTATTTCCTTGTGTGGAGCTTAGTTTTCTTTTAGCATCATAATCCTTACGTATTCTGCTGAACGGAGGAGCTTCCAACAGAGACAGCAATGAAACACTCTGTGCATGCCCAGGGGCAGTCATATCTCTTTTTCAGACCTTTGAATTAATGTAGTGGATATTTTCCTCAGCAGAAGCCTGGTGTGGTTCTCTCTCACTCAAAGAAGAGCGTGGGAAGGGAAACATGGGAGGGTTAATGATGTTTATTACTAACTAGAAGAAGCCTCTGAAGTTGACATCAGCTGCTGTGCTTGTTTTCTCTTTTGTGCCCTCAGGTTGGCATCCAGCGCAGACACTGGGACCCCTGGGAGCTGCAGTGTGGCACTGCGTGTATTTGACAAGCTGAGTCCGACACTCAGTGTGCAGAGTGTCAGTTTGTCAAATACCCCAAGTGAGGCATTGCTGAGCGACACGGCACAGGCTGAGGGTCCAGCCCCCTCCTCCTGCTCTGGCACGAGTCCTCCTCTCCAGGCTGTGTGCCTCTCTAGAAACCCACTGAGGTACTGAACAGCCCATTCCATTGTCACAGAACACCTGACTGATGCTGTGCTGCCAGGCTTCCCTTCAACCCCCGTTTTGGAAGTGTCTGTCGTGATATCCCTCCCAGCAGTGTATCTGTGCAGAAGGGGGGCTGGCACAGCTCCTCTGCATGGTGAAGGCAGAGAATTGGGTCCAGGGTCCTTGTTCTTTGCATGCAAAGACAATTCTCTGCTCTTCTACACAGCATTAATTAGTCATTCTGTTCAGTTATCAAGGATTCTGGCAAACATAATCACATCATGGGTAAGGGCAGCACTATATATAATACAGAATCTTTTCTTTGCACATGTATGTATCTTTTAAAATTTGGAGTACCGACTAATGAGGCTGCTGATTAACTTCCCTCTGGCCCATTAGCCAGTGAAAAATGCATGTTTGCTCAGTCTGTTTTACATTAGGCTACAGAGTCCATTGCTGTTTGGAGAAGGCTCCTATCTCCCTAACTCTTAGTCAGCCCTTGCAGCAAGATTGCCTGTTTCTGCTATTTAATCATCCCACTTGAAGATGTCATGATTCGTAAGCATTTCTCATGACTGGCTTGTAGCATATCAGATCTGCAGCTTCAGATATGTCAGAGGGGGGGCAGCGTCCAGCCCAGTTTGACAAATCAAACTCTCTGAAAGCATTTGACATGGAAATCTCAGAAATTAATAAAAATTCCCAAGACCCTACTGACTTGTTTTAGGATAGTACCACCAGCAAAATTTGCAATATTTGAGAATATTAATAAATTTGAATACTAAGCTTTTGGGCTTTTTGTTGCAACTATTTGTTAGTAAATATTTTGAAGGGGTTGGAGTTTATACAAGGCTGGGACCCATGAAGGTGCATCAATGCCTAAGCAAATTGTGCTTTGCTTTTTGAATAGCTTGTGCACTTCTGGACAAACACAGTCCTATTCCTTATGACTCACACTCCCATGGTCTCTCTCCAGCACCTGCCCATGACTCACAGACATCATCCTGATCTTTATCACTAAGCTCAGCTTCAGAAGAGAACAAGGTCTATGATTTCAGGCTTTGGTTTGTCCCCAGTGGATCCCTAATGTAGCAGACACCTCTCACAGCCCCAACCCCTGCTGCCACACAGACCTCAAGTTTCCAAGAGTCCTAACATCTGCACCACAGCTGGCCAAGTGTTTGTTTATGCCCGTCATTCTTGTTTTCTTGTGCATTTCCAGTTTTTGCTTTCAGTAGAATTTGCCCCTCTGCTTTTTAGATAACTCTCCCCTTCACCTCCCAGTTCCTTCTAGATGGCTGGGGGGAAGGGGAAGAAAGCTAACCTCTTCCTCTCTTACAAGAACAAGCACCAAATTAGAGTGGCACAAATTTCTTTGGGACTTCATGTCCCAACTCCTTCCTCTGAAGTACGGGGCAAACCCAGCAGGTGTAAAAGCCAACAGGTCACCCTCATGGGATGGGCACTACAGTTGCTCTGGCACCAGGGGAACTTTGAGTCTCATGATGCTATGCTGGCCACTTGAGATAGTGTGTTTTTTGGTGGCAGTGTTGTTTCAGGGCAGAAGCTGAGGTTTTCCTTCTGTGCTGGAGCAGAGCTGGGGCTCAACAGATGAGTCCCATCACTGGGTGAATGAGAAGTGCAAGGAAAGAAGAAGTTCTCTGGTTTGATGGTGATGCAACATAGCAAAACTCTCCGTGACTTCCAGAAGAAAAATGTCTTTTTTCCAACAAGTTTTACTACCAAACATGCAAAAAATATAAATAAGAAAATAATCATGCACTTGCTGCACAGGTAAAAGCAACCACCTCGTCACTGGAGACAGACTTTTTGTGTTTCCACTGTTCTGCTGCTGTGACCAAAAGCCTTTTGCAGTCCAAACTAGAGGCAGTGACAACAGGGAGTGTTGCTCCAACTGGAGCATTTGCTCCCCCTTTCTTAACTCCTGCTGCCTTCTTCCTCTGCAGCTTCTCTCAGGCTTTGGATCTTCTGAGGAAAGTGTCTGGACCTTCTCAGAGCAGATCTGTTCTGGGAGGAATCACAGGTTGGAAAAATCATGTTGTTACATAGTCAGTGAGTGAACCTGTAGCTCAGAGCTGATAACAGTAAGAAAACTTGCCCAAAACACCAAGCTAATTGAAAATGAATGAGGATAGCGCTTGGTGGGGGAAAAAGAGTGCCATATCATGTGTTTTGGGCCTGAGTCTGCTGAGGAGAGGATGGGGAAGCTGAGAAGTTTTCAGTTCCCTTTCCACACAGTGTTGATGTAGCACCACATGCTTCTGCCCCGCATGAGTGTGGCTGTAGCTCCCCATCCCCCTCGTTCCTCTGTTCCACACCACCCATGGAATCACTGATGCCAGCAGCTTCCCCAGTGTGGGGGTGAACATGAGGCTACAGCAAACACACCCCTGCGAGGGGTGACTTACCTTAGCCCAGGGGCAAAGTATCAGAGACCCACAGACACATTCCAAATGGTGCCCACACTGCTTGCCCTCACTCAGGGCTCAGGTCTCCTCCTCTCCAGCTGGGGCAGGGGATCTGGTGGGTCTGAGAGAGCAGCACGCACATTATGAGCTAAGGGACCAGTGCATGGAGGGGACCTGGTGCTGCTGTGACCCCTGGGGGACAGGCTGGACCATGCTTGCCTCTCAGAAGTGCAGCAGTCTGACACCCCACACAGCCCTCCCTGCATGGCCATCACTGTTTGTGAAGCCCTCACAATACAGGCAGGAGACTTTTCTCTCTGATCCTTCCCAATAATGACCTCATGTCCTGAAGCAGAACCATCACTGTAATTCAGAACTGTAAAGGTAAAAGTCTGGCTCTTTGCAGTGCTCAGGCCCCAAACAGCGATGTGGTGCTGCTGTCAGGCTGCTGATCCGGGAAGGGACGACCCACGGCAGCAGAGACAAGAGCCATGTGGGTGAAGTCAGGCACACCAGGAGGGTGTGCATGACCTAAGCTCAGCTGCTTCCCCTTGCTCCCCCTGCTGTACCCACTGGTGTAATAAAAGTCAGTAACTCTTCTTAGACATTTGGTTCCTTGAAGTGGCAACCCCACTCCCTGACAAACCTGGAGGACAGAAGGATGCTGGCTGGAGGGACAGACAGGGAGGACAGAGCTCTGCCGGCAGATCCCCATACAGGCAAAGTACAAATGGTTAATAATGAAGAGGCAAACCAGGCTGCTAAGTGACAGTGTATTGTGGGGAACATGCTGAAGGTGAAGGCAGGAACAGCATTTTACACTCATGAGCATCCACAGCATCCCTGTAATGTAGGTCAGCATTAGTACTCATACAGATTGATTTGTGTCCCAGAGAGTGATTTTGTGTCAAACTGTTATAGCCACAGAGGTCCCTTATTCAATCATTATCCAAATGCCTCAAATTTCTCTCTATTTTTTTATTATGCCTCTGGCCCCCACACTGTAAAAACTAAATGCCATTATTTCCTTCAACATCAGTTCTGGTTTTCCAGGAGAAACCCCCTGGTGGCAGTTCGGAGACTCATTCCCTCTCCCTCTGCACATTGAACTCCAGTCTAATTGCAAAGATTATATTCCTGGGACATCAAGCTCCCTTTGGACATCAAGCTCTGTGGTCTCTTTACTATGCTCTAAAAAAAAAAAGACTCAAGGACAAACAGTATTTGCTGAACTGTGCAATCCAGAGGATGTCCATCTCCAGCACAGTCCCTGGTTCCTTGCAGCCTGGGATGTCCTAACAGGAACATGCACTGAAAAACACCCCTTGCCCGTGTTACTGGCTGGCAGCATTGCACCCAGTTACTGCTGGATTTGCAGGCTAAAGACATTCATGTTCCCACTCCTTCACATCCTCTCTTCCTGACCAGAGTCCTTCAGGCTGCTCAGAAATTACTCACTCTGTAGAAGTGTAGACAAATGTTCAGCTGAGGGTTTCTGCTCCAGTGGGCAGGACCTCATTTGTCAAAACCTCTCTGGGTTAAAGCAAGCAGTGAAACATTGATCAGAGCAGAAGACCAACAGAAGAAGGGTTTCCTCCTGTTAAGTTCATCATTCAGTACCCGCAGTTCTGCATGGCTGCTCATGTGGAAAAGCTGGTGCTCTGCTAAATTCGTTCCATTTCATACTCTGATTCCATTGCAGTCACAAGGTTCTCATACTCAGGACTTTTTCTGTCTTTCATGGTGAGAGTATCATTGGATATTTCATCATTAGAACATGTCTCCTTGTGTAGGCTCTTCACAGGGACTTCCACCTCAGACTCCAGCGGTGTGACACCTGCAGTGCTGTGGCTGGGACAGGACAGACATGAGTGACCAGAGTGACTAAAGCAGATGGCACTTCATTTACATCTTAGTCAGAGACAAGATCTACCACATAATCTATGGAATAGCAAAATTCATATTACTCTAGAGAGGGCCTGGGAAGCTCTGAAAGACACTAGAGAGAGGCATTAAAAGAATTGCATACATGAAAAGAAGCAATGAACAGTTAACGCTGGTACCATAAATTCTCATGGCATTATCATGTTATACACTGACCTTACCAGCAGACAGTCTAGCCTTTGGAAAGTAATTACCAGGAGTAATTGGGAAAAATGGCTATAGATGGCCACTGCTTGAGTAGAAAAGCAGTATAAGGGTTGGAAGGCTGAGATGAGGCCAGGGCGGATGTGTTCATATAATCATAAGCAAATAGGTACTGCACAAAGTAATACTTGGGCAAGCACTGAGACACGTTTCTTATAGAGAAAGGCATGTATAGAGGGATCTTAAGGAAAGAAATGAGAATTCTTGTCCTTTGCTTTGTTAAATAATGGTGTGAATTTCCTAAGGAGAACAGTTTTCCCATGGCATGGAAGAGGCAGAGCAAAGAACCCAAACTATCCTTCTGTTTTTCTACCACGTTAAAGAACAACCTGACTATCTCCTGTGCTCAAGTGTTAATATCCTCATGCTGCTAGCTAAACTGCCACGGATTTCAGACCCTCCCCCTGCAAGGCAAAGAAATCTTTCGCTTTTCACTGATCAAAGGGGCTTCTCGGTAGCAGACACCAGTACAAAGTCCTTCTTAGTCTTAACATGCTAGGTAGAAAATTACACTCACAAAACAACTTCATAGAGAGGTTCTGAAAAAAAAAAAAAGAAAAGAATCAAAGATGTGCAAGATGCGCATCGACCTGTTTTACGTGTCACAAAACAAAACCTGGCTTCCAGGTATTCCCCCGTTCCGGAATAACTCTCCCACAGACCTCACTCAACCGGGGATGAGAGAATGGGGCCGTTCTGCCTGCCCGCCCGTCCCCTCGGACCGGGGCTGCCCCCCCTGCCCGTCCCCTCGCCGGGGTTTCTGTCCGCTCACCCTCCTTGCGGCGCCGCCGCCTCCAGCGCAGCGCTCCGAGCGCCCCGAGCGCTCCCAGTGCTCCCAGCGCTCCCAGCGCTCCCAGCGCCGCCGGCCCGGGCAGCAGCGGGGGCACCGCGGCACCTGAAGGGGACACCGCTGTCACCTCGGCACCTGGGGGGGACAGCGCTGTCACCTCGGCACCTGAAGGGGACACCGCTGTCACCGGGGCACCTGGGGGGGACAGCGCTGTCACCGGGCCGAGCCCCCGCCGCCAGCCCGGAGCGGGCAGTGCCCGGAGCTGCTTCGGACGGGCTTTAAACCCGAAAGAAACCTGCGGCGGCGCCGAACAAGGGGCCGAGGCCATTTCAGGGTTCAGTCACTTCCCAGGGGAGTCAGAGAATCCCACCATGGTTTGGGATGGAAGGGATCTTAAAGCCCACGTGGTTCCACCCCCAACCATTGACAGGGACACCTTCCACTAGACCAGGCTGTGTCAAGCCCCGTCCAGCCTGTCTTTGAATACTTTCAGTGATGGGGTATCTCTGGATGGAAACACAAAGCAAAGTTCAGGCAGCAAACGCCCCTCCACAGGTTTGTGGGCGGGAGCCAGAAGGGCATCTCCTGCCTGGAGAATGGCCGGTGTTTGGCATGCCAGGATTTGTTCCCTACAGCTGGATCCACCATGGGCACAGCAGCTGGCTTTGGAGGGGGTCTGGGATGGTGTTTGTCACCCCACCCTTGCCGGTACAAATCTGGTGTTTTCCACCATGAGACTTCACTCACCTGTGTCTGTGACAGGACCTTCTGAAGCAGTATTCATCCTGGAGAGCTTCGTTGTTGGGAACAGATCTGCTAGTGGAGAAGGGTGGACACATCACAACCTTGTTGGGAGCCGCCCTGGCCATCAGGAGAGCGAGGTCTGCTCTGCCAGCACTGGACTCACCTGTAATGCTGCCTGTGTCCTGCCAACCAGCCTGGGGCAATCCGTGGCATTCCAGTCCCACCTCCCTGCCCCTCACCCAGGGGTCCCTGGCAGCCCCAGCTGACACAGTGCATCATGCCTGACTACAGCACAGCCTGGCAACCCCTTGGCTTTGTCTTGCTGGTGCTCAGCCAGATTTCTCACAGGAGACTTTCACTCCCTCAGTCCTGTGGTGACTTCGTGGCTGGCCTGAGGGCACTTTGCCATTCACAGCTGCACTGTAAGCTCCCTGAGGTGCGGAGCCCTGTTCCAGGTCTCTTGCCTCAGGTGACCTCTCACTGAAGCTCAGCAATCCCAACAGTTCTGGTCCTAGAGGGACACGGGACATTTTTTTGCCACCTGACATCATCAGGCACACTCTGAAGCAGGGAGGGTGCCAGCCCCTGGTGTTTGCTCTCTGGGTAACCATCAAGACACAGTTTATATTCAGCATACATGTCTGATCCTGCTTTGGAAGAAGAAACTCCTTCCTTAGTGGTCTTTGCCATGGAGATCAGGAGCCCTGGCCTGGGCACTCACCTATCTCTGTGAGATGCATGTCACCACTCTCACCCTGTCCCGTGGTTGGGTGGTGTCTGCCCGTGGTTCCCACATCTCTCCACCAGGCTGCTGTTGTTGTGGGCACACCTGCAAGGGGAGGGGGAGGAAGAGGCTCACGCAGGGTTTGGACCATGTTGGTGATGCTGCTGTGATACAGATCTCTGCAGAGGCAGGAGAGGAGCAAAGCCCAGATTGGTTTCTTCCCTCCCTGAATTACCACTCCCTTGTTCCTCATCCTCAAAATGAAGCCCTGACTCCTTGTCTAAACTTGCTGAACTGCAGTGGGCAGCATTACAGAACCATGGAGAACTTCAGAAACCCACAGAGGAATCAATATGTGTTTGAAACACAAACCCTCTTGTGCATGGGGAAAGAGCAGTTCCTCAAAGAGGAGGAGGAAATTGAATACAGGAGATAGAGAACAGCACAAGCCGGAGCCAGGGACGAGGAGCACAGAAGGTGTTTGTGGTTCCCTTCTCTCAGGGCAGAGGAGGAGGATGCTGCTGCTCCCCCCGCAGAAGGGCTCCAGAGGTGCTCTCTGTGCTGTGGCTCTGGCACCCACCTGTCACTGTGAGCTCCACGGGCTCGCTGTGCTGGGCTGCTCCGGCCCCAGCCCTGTTCGCTGCCTCGCAGAAGTAGGTGCCGCTGTCGGAGGGCTGCAGGCTGTGCCACGCCAGCTCAGCGCCGCTGCCCAGGAGCACGGCGGGACCGCCGGGGATGCTGCGGAACCAGCGGTAGCTGATGGGGGGGGACCCGCTGGCCTCGCAGGTCAGGATGGTGCTGGCTCCGGCCGGGACCCTCAGCCCCAGCGGGCCGGCCCTGATGCTGGGCTTGGTGGCTGCCACTGGGAGACAAAGCAGAGGGGCCCGAGTCACACTGGGCTGGCGGTGGTGGGGAGGGTCCCCCCAGCGGGGCAGTTCTCACTCTGGTGTTTGGTGGTGCCTTCTCAGGGGGAAGCGGCTCTTGCATCACCTCCCTCCACAGGCTGAGTTCAGGTCAGCTGTGCCTGCACCAGTTTTGCCACTGTTCCTGCAGCCCTATCCCAAAGGCTTGCTCTGTTGGGGGTGTGCCCCCCCCTTTGCAGAAAGACAGGTATTTCTAGCACACACTGAGGATCCTCGGGAAGGGGAGAAGGCAAACTTGGCTCCCACAACACCCACTTGCTACAAGAACCACAGAGACATTGGGTGGCTGCCTGCAGAGAACACAAACCAGACCTGGATTTTATCTCCAGCACCACTGGTTCAAGTGGCCCATCATCAGACCCACATCAGGCTGTATATTAACTGACCCCCTTCCCCAGCACATCCCTGCACCTCCATGAGTGCAGAAGTGCTAAGTAACCCAGTAATGGAGTCAAATACCTTAACCCCCAGTGTGGATGGGGTAGACAGTGTGGTGAAAAGACTATTCCCACCAACACCATTTCTCCTACCTGCTCTTGCATTGACCGATCCCACAAGAGCAGGGGTTTGCCGTGGGATTTACCTTTGACAACTTTAACTGTAGTGGTCACCTCCCTTGTTATCAAGCTGTTGTTTTCAGACCTCCAGATGACTTGACAAGTGTAGTGTCCGCTGTCAGGCATTTCAAGGGTCTCAATTAAGAGTGAGGCGTTTCCTGGGCTGTGCTTTGGGACACTGACTCGGTCTCGGAACTTAGACAGCAAGATGTGGTCACCAGAATCATCCCTCCGAAAGATGGTAGAGGTGGTAAAGTCTCGCTCCACACTCCAGCTGAGTGTTTGCTCTGTGAAACCTTCGGAAGGCACGTAGGTACATGGTAAAGTGATGGATCCCATCCATGTGCCCTTGACCTGGTGGACACCAGATAGATCCAGGAGGGCTGCAGGGAACAGCAGTGGAAGGGAAGAAATCAGAATGCAGCAGAAGGGAGGAACATCCTCAGAACAGATGGCACTCACCAGTGGTGGAAGCCAGCCTGTGGCTGTGTCTCAGATGTTCTGGAGACAACAGCCACTAAGCCAGCCCACATTGGCAAGCACGGGGAAGCGAATGGCTGCCTCAACCTCAAGGCTGTTTTTATTGTGTCCCTCTCTGGACACTCTCCATTTCTCAGTTTCTCAGTACAGAGGGGCTCCCTGCAGGCAGGAGCATTTAGGGATAGTCTCTGCAGTACTGGACCTGGAGTGGGAGTGGTGGACTGAAGCCAATCCTTTTGCTTTAGCCTTGGAAAACTTCCTGAGTGGATCAGCACCCTGCCAAGTACTCAGGTAGGTACAGGAGAAGAGTGGGCAGATTTTCTCTGCTCATTCTCCAAATCTTTACAGCTGTCTGCCCATGGATCCCACAGCTTCTCTGGGAAGTGCCTCTTATAAGTAGCAAACCACCTGAATTTCACTGGCCTTGGCTCACCTGTCCCCATACTCCTCACCACTCTCCCCTTTCCGCTTCGCAGAAAGGTGTGGGTTTTGTTCAGCAGCTTTAACTCACAAGAAGTTGCTTGAGAGGTTTTGGTGATGAAATGGGGAATGTACTTCAACCCATTTTTCTGTATGCCAGGAACCATCCTATGCTTCTGTATACAACTTGTTAAGGCAACATTCCCCTGTTTTCCAGAACTTCCCTCTGCTGCTGCCAGTGTCATACACGGACTGAGAGAGGGTATATTCAGTCATGGGTATAGGAACTGAAGCCAAGGCTCCTGTCTCAGCTCTCCTGATACAACCAGAGAGTCAGCAGATAGAAGAGACCAAGGGGAATCATCTGGTCTCACATTTACAGCTCCTCTTCTTCCCAGGGCCATGCTAGCATAACGATGGAGATGCATTATTAAATTCTAGTAGAATACATATTACAGCTTGATCAGGACTATTTTGGAAGCTGGCACACCAAAGAGGGTCCTCTCCAAGAGTCCTGAACAGCTGTGTTATGTTCTTGCCTTGGGGCAGGGGAGCTGTCTTGCCCAATACTGTCCCATTTGCTCCACTTTTAAAAGCACCTTGTTGTATCTGATACCAAAGGAGACTCTTGTGAATTCTCAGGCTCTATTGTTACTACAATAAACTAAAGACTTTCCACACTTGTCAATTTAAAAAAAATTAAGTTACTATAATTCCAAAGACTTTCCCTACCCTCTTAGTATTCTGATTTTTGTTCTTATCCATCGAAACATTTACTCACCGTTGCAGCTGATGAAAGTCATCACAAACACCACTATCTGCCCAACTTCTCCCATTCTCCAAGAATGGCAGGTCTGTCTTCCTTTCCCCAGGAGACCCCCACCCTCCTGGAACCAGACTGCAAGTGAAGAACACTTCCCTTTCTTCTGTCCTTCTTCATCTAGGATCCTCTTTCTGAAACATCACGAGTCCACTGCTGAGTTAGGTGAAGGGTAAAGGAAAGAGAAAGGCTGGAGGGATCTTTCCAGCCCCACTCCCTGTCCCCACCCCTTCTCTTGATGCAGCCCAGGACACAGTTTGCTTTTTGTGCTGCAAGTGCCCATTGCCAAGTCATGTTGAGCATCACAGACTATCTCAGCACACATTCCTACTGCAATAGTCCATGGGTGAAAGCCATCATGTCCCATGCTCTGCAAGCTCATGTCATGTTTGCCAAAGGGTGGACTTTTGACTGGTGGCTAAGGAACTTTGATCCAGGGGACACTCTGAGTGTGCTCTGTAGGGTACCTTTCAAAGTACTTTCAAGAGTTGCCAACAGGTGTGATGCACAGGATTAATCTGAGCTTGCTAATTATTACTGAAAGGAGAAGGACTTACAAGAGATAAGAAAGATGTATAAAAGCAAATCTACTGACTTAGGGAATTCTGTTATAAGCATTTGGTCAGTCACTAGAGCAACTTTTTGAGATTTGTTCCACAGCCATGCCTTAGCATCTGGTTCTGAGAACTGTGCCAGGAGAACGGTACCTCTGAGCAAGAAGCAGATGTGCCTGAAGTACAGAGAGCCATTTTCTGTTGAAGCTGAGAGGGAAAGGTAAGTGGGGTAGTTTTGCCACAGCCTTGGCCCATCACAACAGGTATCTGTTTGCTTGGCTGAAGTGTTTCCCTTGCAGCTGAGTTCAGATTCATCTCTGGAAGAGCTGTCTGCCTGTGATGGCTTGTTCCCTCTCTGCTAGGGCAATGAGAGCTGGAGATTATCTTCTTTTTCCTGAAGTCAGTAAGCTGATGAAAGCTGTGTGGTTGTTGTTTAGTCCCCACTGGAGGCATGCCCACCCAGGGGAGCACTTGCAGTGGAACTTGCCTGGGGCAAGCAGAGGCAATTTGGAGCCAAAAGCTGAATGTGGTGTGGCAAGACCTGGTGCAACAAATTCATCCAAAGCTCCAGGCTGAGAGCCACCAGCAGCTGCCATCCTGCCAAGGAAGACAATGGGGGCAGCAACACCTATTCTTGCAGAGCAGGTCTATGTAAGACATTGAAACTTGATTTTTGCTGACTTTCCTTGACATCTTTGCTGCAGTTACTGATGTGGTACCAGTGCACATGGCCTCTCTCTGTCTGCCCATGCTGCTCTTGAAGATCCTTTAGTGATGTTTGAGTCCTGCCTAAAAGCAAACAAACAGACAAAAAAGCACTTGCTAAATTCAAGCCATGTCAGTCAAAGAGGCAACCAAAAAACCAACCTTTCAAACACCCTGGCTATTACTGAGAAACAGTCTCCTACACAAAAGACTTTAATAGAAGCTGGATTTTGGGGAACATGCCCTGGAACAAGCTGAAAACCCAAGTTAAAACTGCTGATAGGACTAATTTCTGAACCGGACATGCAAGACTTCCTGATGCTGTAATTATACAGGATTAAAAAAAAAAGACTATTTATAAACTAAAGTAGACATGAAGTACTGTAGTTCCTCAAATGTGATGTATATGGCATCTTTCTCCCCCTGGACAGAAACAGCTGCTAGTCTTCTAGTCTGCTGAGTCATACAGTCACCCGATTCTTCCTTACCAGAAGGACTCCTCATAGTTCTGAATCTGAACACGTGAAGAAAAAACCTTCAGTGTTTCAGACATTACAGTGTGGTTTATTAAAATGCAGTGTTTTCTTCCAGGGCCTCTGTTCTGGGTTGAACTTGCTGCTTTGTCCCCCAGGCACCGACCTCCCTCCCACACACAGGAGGACAGCACACTTTTCCAAACATCATTTCTTCAAGTATCACAGCTCAGGAACTCTTTATTCTGTAATTTCTGTTACTCCATCTCAGGCTAATTAGAGGTTACACAGTAAAGTCCCCATGTCCCCAAACCTGAGCACAGATGGACCTTCAGACTCTGCTCACAGGGACAAGCTTGGCTGAGCCTGCATCTTACACTCAGGTTCTGACAAAGTCTGCCAGGAGCTAGAGAAGTTTGCTACCACTTTTCTGGTGATGAAATAAGATTCTTAGCATTCAAGGGGGTGAAATTCAGTACCCAGCTTTGAGAAAATCACCAAAAATTAGGTAACTGAAAAAGAAAGATCTCAAAGTGCTCTTTTTGAACCGTATGCACTCAAAAAATAAAGAATTTTTACTTGAGACATTCTTATTTGGTCCAGCCATAATCAAACCACAAATCTGACTCAACAGACTGGTTTACTAAGTACTTTTTGGATGTCCTACAGAGGCTCATTGTGTGATCACCCCCATCCATTCACATCACAGCTCTCTCACACACACCAGGTAATTAGACAGTCAGTCATGAAAACATAACCTTGTTCACCTAAGGGAACAGAAAGTAGTGTAAATGAGCATTAACCCTCAAGGCCTGTGTGGCAGAAACAAGTCCTGCCTCTGAAGAAATTCCTGTTCATTTCCCTGCAGTTGCCACATGCTCCAGCTGCTGGCGCTCCCTCTGGTCTCACTGCTATCCCCATGTGGCTCCTGGCAGGTTCTCCAGCTCCTCCTCCTGGGGCTTCCTGGAGCCTGGTTGAGCTCTTGGTTTGGTAAACACAAGTGCTGGTCCGGGATGATCTGCTGTGAGCTCAGCTCATCCTCTGCCCATTGAGGTGCTGCACAGGGTGCACAGCAGCTGCCCAGAAACATCCCAGGCCAGATCAGGATCTGGACCCTGTCCAGCACTGTCCAGCTCTCTCACAGTGCGTGTAGACACAAAACATGTGGAGACCACAGTTCGTGGATTTCTATTTCAGTTTCATGAGCTTGCCTTACCACAGTTCTATTTGACAGCATCAGCTCCTGGTGCTGGCTGCCCAGCCAGGATAACACTGCTGTTTCTCCACATGGATAGGGCTGCATTGCCTCTGGCTTTGCAGGGCAGCTGGACTGAAGTGATTTCATGGCGAGCTGTGGGACTCGGGGCATCCATCACCCATGGAGTGTCAGCAGCGAGAGTGCCTGGTGGGTGCAGACCATGGTGTGACCCCCCTGTCCCTCAAGACGAAGCCCTTTGTCTCCACACCTCTGCCTTACCTCAGTGCTCCTTTGTCCTCAGGCTGGAGCTCCTATTTGTCAGGACACCTCAGACAAAGAACACTGCAGGTCATTCCAAGTGGCCAGAGCCGTGTCCCTCCTTGTGTGGCCACAGCAGTCAGGTTGAGCTCAGATGGACAGGCTGTGTTCTAGCACCAGCCACACACCCTTCCCCACCTCCTCTGACCTAGCACAGGCACACACACACTCACCTATTTAAAAATTTTTTTTCAAAGAGTGAGAATATTACTGCAGGGCTCCAAAGCCTATGGTCTCATCTCCAGTTAAAGGAAAACAGGAGAATTTACCCAAGACTTTCAACACTGTTGATTTATCATCTCATTAATGCTGACCCAGGTGTAATTTTTTTACTGTTTTCTGGAAAATCTTTTCAGTGAAAATGCTGTACCTTGCAATACTATTTCAAGTTGTCTTCTCCTACTCATCTTCCTGCTTAGAAAGACAGACCATCAGTCTCCACGGGCTTTTTACACCCTCTGTAACAGAACTCATCTGCTTTCACACACCAACATTCCTTTCCATTAGCTCAGAATCTTAGACTGTACTTATCAGCAACTCTCCCATCTCCCATTCCCTGAACTGGGGCTGACTACAGCCCAAACCTCCCCTGACACAACACCCAGAGCACAGCCCAAACTGCAGCATATTCTCTGCAATTCTCCTGCAGAGGGACCTCCACGCTCCTGGGACCATCATTCCTGGGCACACACAGATGTTCACACACACACACCCTCCACAACCTTTATAGGCAAAACAAAGAGAAGTTTAAAAAAATCTGCAGACTTAGAAGTCCTGAAGTTTAATGATTTTTGTTTGTTTCTCCACATCTGCAGTAAGCTGCATATACATGTTGGCAGTTTTCTCTGTGATCCCACCAGCAGCCGCTGCATGTTCCTCTTACTCCATTTGGAAATCAAGGTTTCTCAGTGCTTGATTTTTAAATACATTCTTAACAAAGAGAAATCAAACTGGTTGTACAGGAAATGCAGGGAGAAAGTGTAAGGTCACTGATAAGTGCCTGGAAAGCATGCCTGGCAGTTTGTGCATTTTGATGAACTTTTATGTTATTCATTCCTCTAATTGTCCATTGGACCTCTGGCTCTCTCAGCCCAGAGTGAGCAGTACCATGTTCCACACTTTTTTCTCTGTTGCATACAAGTACTTTTACTTGCCTTTTAAAAGCGCTTCCAGACAATTTGCACTAATTTCTGCATCCTTTTCAGAGAAGCTGTAACAAACACCTCCTTCACCTTCTTGGCACTGTCACCATGAGCATACTTTGCTCCTTTTTCTCTTTTTTCCAAGCTGACCAAGAGACTGCATTTGCACAGATGTGGTTTTGTGGCAATAATTATACCTTAAAACCTTTTTCAGTAACTTTTCTCGCTCTGCTAAGTCCTTCCAAAATGAGACCAATATGCATGAGGTGGCAGCATTCCATGGTGGGTTTTACAGTATTGCAATCCTAGTTTTTGACTGGAATGACTTTCCATTAGCACCTCACATTCTCTTTGAATGCTGGGGACTTTTCAGCTGATGCTCACAAAGACCTGCAGGGGCAGACCTGTCCCAGGTGTGAGCAGCATTTCTGGGGCCCCCACTCATCCTACGCCTGTGTCACCAATTCCCCCTCACATCACTCCTTCTGTTTTACATCTGTATACATGGCTTTTTTTTTTGGGTCCTTTTGGCCATACAAAGCAGTAAGTTTAACACAGTGCTCTCAGCCTGGGACCTGTATTCCCCAGCTTTCAAAGAGTTTCTTGGACAGATGTGATAAAAGGAAAGCAAAACCAGAAGTTCTATACAGCAGTCTGTAGCTGACATTGCTGAAGAGGTGTGCATTTTCACTGCAGGTATTGTGAAGGAAGAGTAACCACTGCTTGTCCAACCTATTTTTCAGAGGCAAAGGTGAAAGAAAGATAAATTTTGCCTGGGTGAAGGTGCTCTTCAGGACTGGTACCTGCAGAGAATTGTTGGTTCTCAGGAAGTGTCCCCTACTTCATACTCAGATTCCTGGGGGTTTCCAACACAGTCAGACCCATTCTTATTTATTTCTTCTGAGCATTTGTTTTCCATGGGCTCCATCACAGGGTTGTTTTCAGTGAAGCAGATGGGTTCCTCATAGTGCCCTGTGTTTTCATGTCTTGAAGAAGCTGCTGCTCTTGAGTTATGGCTGAAATCAAAATGCAGTATGAAAGACCAAGAGCAACCAGAGTAGACAAAGCATCTCCCAGCCATCAGGATTTTGAGCGAGACTGTGGTCTAACTCAAACCCATGTAATCCTGAGCCATTGGATTCTGGCAGTATTCTGAAGGAGAGAATTTTGTCCTTTGCTTTCATGTGGCAGGAGAACCTTGGGCATTGTAGCAGCATCCCTTCCACCCTAGGAAGCGTTTCCAGAGAGGCAGCAAAAGGTGTGTAAGCAATGCAAAGGTTACCCCCATTTCTTGGAATGCCACAACCAGAAACTGCCCTTTGCAAGAAAATATACATGTATATATATAATTATAAAAAGTGTTGAAGGAATGGTAAATTCAGAATGGAAAGTAGCCCACATCCACCATGTGGCTTACGCTATCTCATATTTTTTAAATGAAGATAAATCCTCTGAGGAGAAATACCATTACAGCATTTGTTCAGTTGCTCAAGATCCAGCTGTTACTGAAACTGCTGCCTTAGGCACAGCTGGGTAGTGAGGCAGACACTGCTGGCACATCCCACTGTGGCACTCAAGTCAGCAGCACTTGAATCTGGGTCTAGAGAAGGGGTTCCCCTTGTATGTTTTGCCTGGATTATCAGGCTTTTCATTACAACTCCCACAGGTTACAAGTAGATCAGGATGTGAAACCTGAGTTTAGAAATAGCCATAACTTCCTGCCATAGATATGGTTAGAAGAAGGAAGTTTAGCCAAGGATATTTTGGGGATAAATCAGGAGATAAGCAGTGCATCAAGAGCCTCTGCTTTCTAGAAAGGGAACTCCTGTTATTTGCATTTGAAAGAGCACTGGGAGTTTATCCTTGGCGATCATCTTCAATAGCCCTCATTGGGCTGAGGAGTTAATAAACAGCTCTTGCTCACTTTTACAGTTCTGATATTGCCAAGGAAAAGATCTTTTTTCCCATGTTCTGTGTTGCTGTGGAAAGTCCACAGGCCATCCTATAATGTGCCACTGAGCTAACTGTGAACCTCTTCACCCAGGCTGCTTAAGGGGCTTTTCATCCTTACAGCTAATAGTAGTGAGTTTTCTCTCTGCTCTGATACAGCCCCCCCAGGACTTGTCAGTGTGTCAGATAAAAAGTTATACTCACAATTTTACATCATAGGCTTGAGCTGGAAAAGAATAATCAAAATTTGTGTCAGTAATTTGCATTCATGTTCTTGAGAAACAATTTATACATTTATCTTCTTGATATAAGAAAATAACCTCCAAAGACAGAAGTTGAGTTTGGAAACTAGGTTCCCAGTTCCCCCAATTTCCCTGTGCATTAGAAATTCACTAAAAGACAGTTTTGAAAAAGGTTATTCTGATTCCTTTAAATAAACAAATAAATGAAGATAAAAATAAAAAAAATGCAAAAGGAATATTTGACAATTATTCCTTGGTAGTATGGAGTCATAGAAAAGTCACTAAGGAAACAAAGGGACAAGGAGAAAATTAAGTCTGTGGGATCTAAAACCCCAAAGCCCCCCTGTGCTCTCTGCACACAGCCAAGTGCACCTGGTGAGGAAGGGGCTCCAAAGGAACATTTGGTTGGGGGCAGTTCTGGTGGCAGTGCAGGAAAGACAGAGGCATTCAGTGAGAGTATCCTGTGTCTGATGGCCAGAGAGGAAACAAATTCATCTGGAGCAGAGAGAATTAACAGTGACCTCTTTCCTCTGGATACCAACTGAGAGAACTATTGAAGAGCAGCTGGTGGCAAAGGCATTTCCAAGCAGTGGGACTGGATGAACCCACTGGCAGAGACTTTAAAGACAGACCCTCCTGAATGTGGGGACTTATTTGCCTTTTTGGATCTTTCACCCCCTATGTCAGTCCACTCCTGTTGTCATCCTCTGTCTGTGCCAGGCAGGTGCCAGAGCTGCAGCTGGTGGCTGCGAGCACAGCCCTAGTCCCCAAAACCCTCACAGGTGAAACCATGTTGGACATGCAAAAAACATTCAGGCTTTCCAGAACATACTACTTACCATCTCTGGGCTTGCTCATGTAAATGATAAGAAAGATGACAAGGAAAACCACAGCACCACATATCACAGCAATGAGGATGACCAGGTACAGGGGCAGGCCGGTCCTCTGGAAATCTAAAGCAACATAACAGAGGACTTTGAGGATGAAGAGCTCTCCTGAGTGACAGCAGCAGCAGTTTCATGACACTTGAGAATAGCTCTCAATGTAATTTGCAGCCAGCCAAAAGGCAGGACACAAACTGTGATGCTGAACTTTCTGAAAACAGAGCACCTGGTTTGAGTCCCTAATCTGCTTCTCAGCTTGGTTTTGCTCTCACTTACCCTGAGTTGTATAATTCTTCTCTGGATATCCCACACCAGTCTCAGAAGTCACTGATGTTAGGGGCAGATCTGCAGAACAAACAGGAGTGAATGGCTAACAGTGCATTTCCAACGCTCATTATAGCACCAGATCTGGGATTAGAGCTGTAGAATCAGAAGAGAATCCCTCCAGCCCCTTTACAAGGCAATGAAAATAGGCAAACTGCAGAAATGAGTACAATGGATACACTAGACTATAGAGAGAGTAGGTAGTACTGTATATACACTGGACAGATAGGATATATAGTGCACATATACCATATACACTGTGCATAGACAAACTACATATACATGCACATTTAGTGTGTGTATATATTTATATGTCTGTGCACACACACCTGTAGTAGTGGTGGAGTCCCATGGAGTCCAGGAGATCCCTGAGGTACCTCTGGAAACCAGCTCTGTTTGGTTTATTTCTGCACGAACAATCAACACGTGTAGCATCTTCCCTCAGCTTCCAGTGACCAACACCAGTTCCCACAGACCCCAGGTGATTGCTGGGGCATCGTAAGTCCAGAGGAAACACAACCCAAGCACAGAAAGCGGCCACAAGCAGACCCAGCCCAGGCGTGAATTTCCATGTCCCACAAAACCCAAACTGAAAATGACAAGCCCTCCCTCGGAACTGCCGTGCTTGGTTAAATACATCTTATCAGTCAGGGCTAAAGCAGCTTTGCACCCCTTGTGGCTGCCCCTGGAGACACCAGCTTTGCCTCCCCTCAGTGCTTCCATTTGGAAAACAAAAAAGCCCTTTAGAAAAGAACTGAACCAAGAACATCCCGTATGTCCTGCAAGTTAGGAAATGGCATTTCCAGCAGTGCTAAGACAGGTGGTTTCTCTTAAAGAGACCCAACCTACCCACAAGCAAGCAAACAAGCATTCTGCAGACTGGAGGCTGAAGGAAGGAGAATGTTCTACCTTCAGAAACATCTGGATTAAAAACTGAGACATATGGACTAAAGGTCAGTATTATCAAGGCTGTTCACCATCAATAGAACCCACTGCCAAGCTTTGGTGTCACACCCAGCTGCAACACCCTGTCCTTGCCATCATCCATCACCACTCTCACCCTGTCCCGTGGTTGGGTGGTGTCTGCCCGTGGTTCCCACATCTCTCCACAAGACTGCTGTTGTTGTGGGCACACCTGCAAGGTGAGGGGGAGGAAGAGGCTTACACAGGGTTTGGACCATGTTGGTGATGCTGCTGTGATACAGATCTCTGCAGAGGCAGGAGACGAGCAAAGCCCAGATTGGTTTGTTCCCTCACTGAATTACCACTCCCTTGTTCCTCATCCTCAAAATGAAGCCCTGACTCCTTGTCTAAACTTGCTGAACTGCAGTGGGCAGCATTACAGAGCCACGGAGAACTTCAGAAACCCACAGAGGAATCAATATGTGTTTGAAACACAAACCCTCTTGTGCATGGGGAAAGAGCAGTTCCTCAAAGAGGAGGAGGAAATTGAATACAGGAGATAGAGAACAGCACAAGCCGGAGCCAGGGACGAGGAGCACAGAAGGTGTTTGTGGTTCCCTTCTCTCAGGGCAGAGGAGGAGGATGCTGCTGCTCCCCCCGCAGAAGGGCTCCAGAGGTGCTCTCTGTGCTGTGGCTCTGGCACCCACCTGTCACTGTGAGCTCCACGGGCTCGCTGTGCTGGGCTGCTCCGGCCCCAGCCCTGTTCGCTGCCTCGCAGAAGTAGGTGCCGCTGTCGGAGGGCTGCAGGCTGTGCCACGCCAGCTCAGCGCCGCTGCCCAGGAGCACGGCGGGACCGCCGGGGATGCTGCGGAACCAGCGGTAGCTGATGGGGGGGGACCCGCTGGCCTCGCAGGTCAGGATGGTGCTGGCTCCGGCCGGGACCCTCAGCCCCAGCGGGCCGGCCCTGATGCTGGGCTTGGTGGCTGCCACTGGGAGACAAAGCAGAGGGGCCCGAGTCACACTGGGCTGGCGGTGGTGGGGAGGGTCCCCCCAGCGGGGCAGTTCTCACTCTGGTGTTTGGTGGTGCCTTCTCAGGGGGAAGCGGCTCTTGCATCACCTCCCTCCACAGGCTGAGTTCAGGTCAGCTGTGCCTGCACCAGCTGTGCCACCCGTGACACCACACACAGTCCTGTTCTGCTGGGCTGATTCTGTCTCTGTGCTCCTTTAAACCACATCTGCCTGGGCAGAATGAGGTCAGGCTCGTGCTGGTGAGATTTAGTCAAAGAACAGCCATGCTTTATCCCAGGGACCTCCCTGCTGGTGCATGCCCCTGGAAAAGACCGAGCCATTGCCTACAGGTAGACCTAGGGACAAAGTGGTAAATGAGGAACACAGCACCCAAACTGCAGAGTGCTTTGTCTTGGGGAGAATTTCACTCTCTGACCTATTTGCTGCTTCTCACTGGAGCTTGACACTGCCCAGCAAAAAGCTTTTGCATGGATGTGGTCACTGCTTCCTGCTCTATCCAATTCCCAAAAGCCTTCCCCTCTCCCACAGCCTCCTTCTTGAGTTTACCTTTAATAACCTCCACTTTTGTCATGATCTCCTTTGCTATCATGCTGTTGTTGCTGGCTCTCCAGGTGACCTGGCAAGTATAGGTTCCCCTGTCAGAGACCTCCAGGCTCAGGATGAGCAGAGACACGTTCCCTGGGGCATCCTTTGGGACGCTGACCCTGTCCCTGTACTCAGACAGGAGAACGTGGTCCCCTGAGCCATCCCTCCGAAAGATGGTGCCTGAACTCTGGTCATGCACCACAGACCAGATGAGGGTTTGCTGCACAAGGTCCTCCACAGGCACGTAGGCACATGGCAGAGTGACAGAGCTCTTCCATACACCTTTGATCTCACTGGGGCCACTCAGGTCCAAAAAAGCTGCAGGAAGAAAGTAAGGAAGAAAAATAAGCCACAAAACAGCCAAGGTGAAGACAGTTCCACAGTTCCCAGGTGGTGAACCCATGGCTGGCAAGACCATCAGCAAGGAGAATCCACCAGCTGAGAAGCACAAGTGATCAGTGGGGATGCTGAGAAATAATCTGCTCAGGGGTGGGTTAACCAGAAGTCAGCATGGCAGGGGACAGGAGGTGGCTGATGGCCAGGGCACTGACTCCTGCCGTGTGTGCAGCTTGGCTCTCCTGCTCTGTCTGGGGCTTTCCTGCCACCACTGACACCGTGCAGAGCACAGGGGCAGAGTTACTGTATGACTTCAGCCTGAGGGAAGGGGTCTGTCTCAAGCCCAGGTTGCAGCTCCCTGGTCTCAGCCAGGGTCTGTTCCAGATGTCACCCTTGGGGCTTCCAAGGACCAGCAAAGCCCTGTTTTCATGAACTCTCCTCTACTGCCCATTTGTTTTTCTGGAAGACAGTGCTCTCTCAGCCTAAACTGAATGTGAGCAACTTAAACTTTGGGGCAAGGAATCTAAAACTCTAAACTTTCCTGTAGAAATGAGGACCATTGCCTTTGCCCCAGTACATTTCTGTCACTCCAAGGGCTGAATCTAAACTTCCACGATTTCTAAACATCCCCTTTCCTGGGAACACGAGCACTAAGCAGACCTTTCATGTTGCATAAAATATCTGTCACTACACACGTAGGATCTCTGTCCTTTGGGTCCACAGTCAGCATTTCTGTGGCCTCGCTCCCTGTTGCACTCTGCTGCCTCCAGACCTGAAACACCCGAACCCTGAGCCAGCAGCAGGCAAAGACTTGACCTTCTTGCCTTATTCCTCTCCCCAAACCGGAGCCATCCTTGCCAAGCACCCGCAGACACCCCAGTGCAGGGCAGAGGCTGCCCCAGACAGGGCAGGGCACCTGTGCCCAGACTCACCTCTGCAGAGGAGATGGGAGCTCAGGAGCACAGCCACCTGCAGCAGCATCCTCATCCTTCTGCCCTGGGGCTGCTCCCTCTGCAGCCGGACTGATTTGTGCTCTCCAAGCCGGGGGAGCTCAGGAGGCTTCCCTGCCCTTGCTCACTCTGTCACAAATGCCCAGGACAGTGGCTGGTGGTTTTTTCTTCCTCTTTTTCAGAAAACAAGTGTCTCAGTGACCACTGTCAGAGGTGTGGGCACAGCAGAAGCCCTAAGGGAAGGTCAGAAGAGGAAAGTTTAAAAATGACTTCTACTGTATTTCATGTTCCCTGCTGAGTATGCTTTTTTTCCCATTTCTGTTTTTTTTATTATTTTAAAAAATATTTTCCTTTGTTTCTTTTTATTCCTAAGCAACTATTTCTTCCTCTTTTCCTCCTTGCATTGGTTTATAACAAATAAGCTTTAACATGCCCATTACACACACACAGGTCTGAGAGAACTCATAAGGAGCTGAAGCACAAAGGTCCTCACAAGTCACTTTCTCGCCAGCTTCTTTGGGACACCAACCACTGTGTTTTAAGTCAAGCTTCATGAAACACCCAAAATCGTTACATCACCAGTGTGAAACACGTGATCATCATAGGCCCCTTCCAGCTGAAATATTTTATATCATTGTATCACGTTTAAGAGACGGGGAATTTAGGTATGCAAATCTAAAACTAAAAAATTCCCCAGAGCTGCAGAGACCTGGCCTGGACTGTCCATCCCACTCCATCTCACAGATGGACCCTCCCTTCCTACAGAGCGATTTAGCTGCTTGGTTTAATTGATTGCCTTCAATGACAAGCCATGACTGGGGCCATACACCTCTGTAGTGCCCTCAGACTACTTGGGAAACTGGTGAATATGTAGATGGCCAGAGAAAAAAGGAACTTGTCAAAGCAGGAAATCTTTGAGACCATGAAATTGTGACTTCTTAACTGTGATGTCGTAATTATTATTAATTAGAGGTTATAGTTAATCTGTATAATTCAGTAATTGAGCACTAACCGTGTCTAGGAGATGTCTTTATACAATGAAGGACCAGACATCTGTACCCGAGGTGACTGTGGCAGCAACCTCTTAATTCTGCTTTGATCATCTGTGATATCATGATGCTGCTCTTCAAAACAACCACCTCGTTTTAGGAGAGGGCATCACAAAGTCAGGAGAGACAGAGCAAACCCGTTTTTTCTTGTCTTCTGGAACACTGTTAGCAAGCACAGAGGAGGTACACACTGATGGCAGGGCTGCTGCAGCCTGTTGGGGAGGGCAGGCTGGAACTCTGTGAAACGTGAGAGGGGCACTTGGCACTTTCTCACTCTGTGCTTGCCGTGCCTGGGGGCATTCTGTGCATTCCAGCACATGGAAGGTAAGGAAGAGCAACCTTTCCTCCCCAGGCACAGGATGGCAAAGCCAAGGAGCCAATGCAGCAGCTGTGAGTGCTGATGCTGGAGGAGGAAGGAAGCTTGAACTATGGTGAGGTTGCTGCACTCATGGGTAACAAACTGGTGACACACCAGTTTGCAGTGGTGCAGTGACCCCACCCAGCCTGGAATATCAGGGGTGGTGACCTGATGGCCCTGACACAGCCTGGGCAGGATGCAGGCTGGGCTGGAGGGGCACTGGGTGGGGTTGCAGACTCAGCAGAGTCTGCCTGGTCTCCAGATGGCAACCCCACTGCCATGTTCTCATCCTATCCTGAAGTGGATCAGCATGTTTTATATAAATATACTTTTTCTTGGCAACAGAAATGATTAGTCCCTTACCTCTAGGAAAATCCTACAAAAACAGCAAACCCCACAGTGCCAGTTACTCCTGGCAGGGTCTGCACAGGGTGCCACATCTGGTTCCCAGGTCTGCCTGACACCACGGTTGATCTGGGCTGTTCCTTGTTTCCCTCTGTTACCTCCATTAAATGTTTTAATCCACACCTTATGGAGCTGAGAACCTTTCCTATTGGAGTCTGTGGAGAACATGTACAGAGGTGCACTACATCTGTTGTATCTTTCAGCACACACAGTATTTTGAGCTTCCACATCACCCCCTTTGAAAAACCAGTCCCAGGTGCCCTCCTGCACTCTGGAAAACAGGCACCAGGCTATCTTCAGCACCCCAGTTATTTCTGAACCACTAGCAGCTGCCTTGTGAGAGATGAGCAAGAAAGCTCTTGTTCTGGAAAAATCAGTAAACAGGTTTGGGAAGTATTGGCACATACAGAAACACAAAGAATGTACAAGAAACTCAGTAATGGTTTTGCAATTCTTGAGTTTAATTACTTCAGCATGTGGGTTTGTCTTGTTAATCAGCCTTCCCGTTTCCATTGCAATCTTTCTTAGAAAACTTGCATAAATAAACACTTTTCTCAGACCAGTACATAAACCAGACACACAAATGCACAAGCTTTTATTTATTTTTTTTTCAGTTTTCTTAAACTTTGGTTTCTTAACTTTTGAAGAGAGCAAGTGTAGTAAGAACCCATGATGCACTCAGAGCCAACACCCCATGGTGAGATGCGCTCAGGGAGAGGGCTCCATCACAGAACAAGACACGAATCGTTGACAGGAACTACCGTCCAACCTGAGCAGAAAATCAGAGGCATGGTGATGTCAAACAGCACACCAGGAAAGTTGAGTTTTCACTATTTCACTCTTGGCAAAATCGTGGCCTTTAGGGAGGAATTAACAAACCAAACCAGGCCCAAGACAGATGCAACTCACCTCCCCCTCTCCCTTCAGCTCATGAAAACTTGAGACTAGTCAGCCCTTGGCCTCAAGAAGTCAGCAGAAGAAAGACTGAAAGGCTTGAATAATACAAACTTGACAGAAGGCAATTCAAAAGATGGAAACATGAAGGGTCACGAGGTAAGAACAGGTACAAAAGCACAATAATAAAATTACTCTGAAAGCATTATACAGACACACACACTCAGGAACAGGACCCTCCTCTGCAACTCATAGATTTGACAGTGAAGAACAAATCCAACCAAATGAGGCCAGCATAGGTTACATGAATTATCTAGCAGGCTTCAGAATATCTAATTACCTTCTGTTCTTAAATATAAAAGAGCTCAAAACTTATTAGTTCAGGAACTCTGGCAAAAAAGCTTGCAGGTAGCCTGAATTCCTAAAACTGGAAAAAGATTCACCTAATTGTGCTGGTAGGAAATATCAGGTGATATTATCCAAGGGGGTTTCTACCTGCATCCAGGCCCCTTGGAGCACCAGCAGTTCTGTATTGCTGCAGCACACAGCACGTTTGTGTGGCTGGTGAAACTGCAACACATTCAGTACAGCACAGGGGAACTTGCTGCACCAGCAACACCAGGGCTGGGCTCCACACTGCAGCTGCTCACAGAACTTGGGGAAAATGCAGAATGAAATTCTGGGGAAAGACTTTTGGATGGAGCAGACATTAGTTTTTGTAATTCGCTGTCAAAGGACTCAGATGCATCTGGTTAACTTGGCTTTAGGATTCCACAGGCAGAAACCACAGCATGAAGCCCTAGGGCTCCCCTTCTCAATTCAGGGGCAGCCTCTGACCTTTCCGAGACATCAGTCAGTTCCTACTGACCATCTCCAAGGATACACAACCTGTGAGCTGGGGGCAGGTTACCCCAGAACTGCCATGCAATGTGCATGAGAAATCGTCTACGCAGGGGGCAAGCACTTCCTACACAAACTCCTACGATCTGGGGCAATGGACACGTGCTAGCATGTTAAAATAATACTCCACAGTTAAAATGTCATTTTCCATAGGAAAAATGTTCCCTATACCTAGGAGCAAATCTAGGAGTATGAAAGATATTTAAGCAGATGCAAATAAGCAGATAGTTTGTAGCCACAAACTATCAAAAAAAGAAATCTCAAATTAAAACCAAAATTTAAAACCAACTTAATTCCAAACAATAGACAAGCCACCTATTGAAGTAGGCTCTCCAAAGAGTAAACTCAGGTTTAAAATATGACACATCACATTACTATCCAGCTAATAAAAACAAACACCATCCCCCCAACAAGAAAACCCAGCCAAACTTTACAAACAGGATACAAACAGATTTCCTCTTGCAATAAGGATATTGGATAAAAAGTTATGGAATACACTGTCGTATGTTTACAGGGTGGTTGTTCTCTGCCTCTGCCTAGAGCCTTCACTCCACCAGCTCTTGTTGTGAGCTTGTGTTCAGTTCTCCCAGATGTGCTCCTTGCTTGCAGCAAGAGAACTTCCATTTGTCTGTGCAGAACAGGGTCTCCAGGAGGCAGGTGAGGACAAAGCTCACACTCCTTGTAGCTCCACTCTAGTGATGGCTATTCCACAGCACTAAGCCAGTTACAGACATTCCGTGAGTTCAAGAAGTTTCTATTTCAGAGGCCTCATCTATGAAGTTAGCAACAGGACTGAGGAGCAGGAGTGGAAACAGTTTATACTCTCCATTCCCATCTTCTGGGAGGAGAGGTGGATCACCCATTCCCAGAGTGTCCAGAGACTCAGCCTGGCTTGCTGGAGCTGCAAGAGGCACAACGGTTCCACTGCCTGATGGGGACTGCAGAGCAGGTTTCTCCTCCAGAGGAGGCAGCAGAAAGTCTTTTGGATCCTCCATCTTCCCTGCAGCTTCACCTGAAGGTTGTTCTTCAAATAAGGAAAGCAGAGGGTTGGCCCTGTACTGGATCAGCTGCATGTCTGAGGGAAAACAAACAGTTCAAAGTGTTTCATTAAGTGAAGGCTCTTATTCAAGGCAAGGAAACCTGGAGAGGTTGCCTCAAACTTGGTGCCCTACAGGAAAGCCCCAAGCTGGGCTGGGAAAGCCCCTACACCCATGGCTGCCCTTGCTGGGGGGGTCACAGCCTGTGTAGGAGATACTACCACAAGGACATTTGCAGTTCTGCTCCCTGTTGTGGAACTTGTGTCATGTTTCCATGTGACAAAAGAAACAGTAAACTCCACCACAGAGCACAGGATGGGCCTCTTAAGACTGAGGCACAGCTTCAAGATCAGTGAAACATCCCAGTTCTCACAAAAACTTTAAGCCTAGACTAATGGAGATAAACCATCTGACAGGCTACAAAAATTCCATTTCAATACCCAGATTTGGAAGAGTCTGGAGCTGTCACAGTGCTTAGTGTTCCTTCCTACCCACCTTTGCTTCCTGCTGTTTCCCTCTCACTTGTTCCCACACCTTCAGTACTCTCTGCCAAGTTTGCCATCTGAAACAAAGCAGACAGAGAGTTAAGACAGAATGTTTAACAACAACAATGTCAAAGTATATACTGACTGGTTAACAGAATTAGAGGCCAAAGGAGGAGGGCAGAGAGATGGAGCAGCTGAGCAATGAGCCCATTGTTGCACACAGGAGCTCTCAGAATGAGGCACAGTGAAATACAAACAACTTATTAAGCCAAACAAGCTTCTGACTAGCAAATATTTGTTTTACTTTCCAAACCAGAAGGTTTATTATAATCTGTCTTGTTGGGATAACAGTGTGTGGAGGTTTGGGTTGGCTCCCTGCCAAGCCCAACTGCTGGCCACACAGATTCCCCCCTCTCCCAAGAGAGAAGGAAAACAAAGTACCCAAAAAGACAATTGTAGTAAAAGTATATATATACTCACATATATTACAATTATATATAATCAAACACTGTGAATCTACAGAACAAATCCCAGTACAACCCCAAAAGGGAAAAGGGGGAAAGGGAAATGGGACAAAAATGTGTAAAACCAAACAAAACAAATACACACACACTTGTAAACCCAGGGAAAGGCTCAATAAGTAACTAATACAATCAATTCTCACCAAACTCCCCTTAAGAGAAAGCAGGTCCTTCCCCCCCATATGGCTGGGACAGCAGCTGCTCCAAGAGGCCTCAGCTCCCAGAGATCAGAACTAGAGCCAACAGAGAGCTGATGTCCTCCAAGCACACAAAACGGGGAGAGTGAGAGAGAGAGGAAACTCCCCATCTTTATATACCTCTGATTATGTGAAGGAATGGTGTGGAATATTTCCTTAGTTATAACCTGGTTACTAGGGAAGGCCTAGACCAAAACCTAGAAAACTAAACCACCACACAGTAAAACATGATTTCATCCTGCAATTAAATTTTGCAGGCACCGCTTCAACACAGCTGCATTTTACATCAGTTGCAGTCTAAGCTCTTCTAACTGGTAAGTCCAAGTTTAAGTATTATTTCTGGACTACCTAAAAAATAACACTTGCAAGAATTTTTTTTGTAGTATGAATCAGTTTTAGGAATTGGACAAAGAGAAGTAAATTTGTGTTGAACTTCTGTATGTCCTCAGAGGAAATCCCAGACAGTGACATTCAGAACAAATACAGTGTATTGCGTTACAGTTTTCATTTAGTACTTTTCCTTCAGTCTTCAGACAGGCATCCCGAGTGTGTGACTGCACTAGGACTGTAGGACTGTAAATTATCTTAAGATTTCCATTAAATTCTTCCATGCCACTGATAACTGACACACTGGGGTGAGCCAGATGGGATGAACTGGCAGTTTCATGCTGTGCCCTGGTCCCAGCCCCGTCCCTGTGCTGCATCCTGCAAGGTTCAGCTCCCAGAATTCGCCCTGCCCACTACAGAAGCAAGTGTTACTCTTACATTTTCCATTCCAGGGGGAGTTTCCATCAAGCTCATATCCAGGGCTGGCAGCTCAGGATTAAATGTCTGAAAATAAAACCAGACCATATGTCAACTGCTAAAGTTCTTGAAACAAAAGTGCAGAGGCTCCTGAAGGGACAGCAGGCCACTCCTTCCACTGAAGCACAGAGACAGTGTCTCCTTCACGGGCCTCCAGCCAGGTGCTTCAATCTGTGGCAGTAAACTGAGGTACCAGGAGAAGAAAAGGTCACTGTATTTCCCAGGGATTCCAGGAATACAGCTAAGTTTCACTCCATATCATAAAGCATAATCAAACACACAGTCAGGATGTGATGATACGTGTCTAAGGATTATAAAGGAGAAGGAAGGCCAATTTTTTCCTTTTCCATCCCCCCAAGTTATGTAGAACAGAAATCCTGTATGACCTGGGAAAGGCTCCCAATGTTACCTTGTATATGGTGAATGGCTACAAATCATTCTATCTGTAATTATTTGCTTTTCAGGATGTTTCTTCCACTTACCCATTACAATATGGAATAAACCAGTAACATTTTATGATGCAACTTGAGCAGTACTTCTCAGAAATCATAAACAGTGAGAAGATACTCACATCGCTGAACGCTTCGGCACCAAAGCTGTACTGCTTCCCTGACAGCATTGCTTGAAGCTCTTCAAGGCTGGCATCAATACAGTTCAGAAAATCCTGAATTTCTTCTCTAGAAAACCAAAATTACATAGTACTGTAAGGCACATTTGGCAAGCAAGGCCTTCTCTTCCCCCACAAAGCAGGTTGCCCACAATCCAGAATAGCCCAATGGATGAAACTGCATTCCTGTATCCCTTTTTGCTTCAGCTCTTTGAGGTACAAGTGCAAGAAGACCACCTGAACAGCAAGCACAACAACAGCTATTGGGTCAAAAAGCAGTTCTTCCTTCCACACCTACTTCCTCCCTCATTTTAATATCTGATGAATGTTCTCTAATCCCAGCCTGTACACCAGTATCTTTTTAATCAAAAGGTCTGATGGCTTTTCCCCGGGGACAGTAAATGACAAGCAAAGGGATGGGAATAATTTGTGCCTGAAGGAACTCTACACACTTTGAAACAACAACTTGTTGCCAAACTGGACATGTTTCCAGGGACAGTGCGCAGGACACGAGGGACAATGAAGGAAGTGAAAAGGCAGCTGCAGGCACAGTGCGTGTACCAAGTGTCTTGCTGTGACAGGAGCTTCTCCTGTACTGAATTCCCAGCTGTGAGGAAAAGGCAGTTCCCAGTGCCCAGGAAGGAAGGTACTGCAGGGCCTTCAGATCAGAGAAGTGCTGGGATTTCATCCCTGATCTTCCTATCTGCCACTGACAACAGCAGGAGCTATAGGAGCAAGAATTAAAGCCTGTACCTCAATCCAGCATTCCTGAAGCCAGGGATGACACTGGCAAAGCTCAGGGGCTGGTGCAGAACTGGGAGCTGCTCACACAGCTGCTGTGGAGCAGGAACCCACAGCCCACATCCCTGATCCAGGAGTGTCTGATCTGACAGGGCATGAGGGATAGAGAAAGGAAAGAACAGGGAACCGACACCCATTGGCCACCAGGACAATCCACATCCCAGTCCCAGGAACAAAACAGCCATAGGGAATGCCCGAGATCCATGCCCAAGATCCATGCCCTTCACCAGCTGCCCAGCTGCCCCTGGCAGTGCCAGCCATGGCCTGACAGGACAGACTGACCTCCACAGGCCCCAGATGGACACACTAGCAATAAGGCACTCTCGTTAACATAGAGGTGACAAGGGAACTTGCTCTTTTTCAGTGTATGATGCCAACCCTTGGCTTTTTCAAGCCCTGCTAAAAGAGGTGCAGAGAATTCACTTCATCAATGACAATTCCAAAGCTAATTTCCTACATTCTGCCAAAACTCCAACAAGATTCCACAAGGTGCAACAGCATAACAGGTTACAGAAACAAGTTAATACCTGTCCAGCAAAGGATCACTTTGGTTTCCAGAGTTGTTCTCATTCAAGATGGAGTCAATCACTGACACGGGGTCCTCTGGAGCATTTGGATGTGGAGTGTGGAGCTCCACAGCAGCACTGCCTATTTCACTGGATTTGCTGACATCATTTACAGGAACTGGTGGGACAGGTTCTGCACAATTTAACTCACTTGGCTGCAATACTTGACAAAGAGGTAAGCCAGGATCCACAGCTGCCTGTGCCTCTCTGAAATGTAACCCAAACAGAAACAACACACAGGAGAATTCATCAACTGCATTACTATTCATTTCAGGTTTAGCACCCCAAATCTTAATACGGTCAAGTAGTTGAGGGTCCAAACAATGAACTGGTCTTTAGACAAAGCAGCAAAGTGTCTTTCTAAAGGCAGATGAAGAATTTGTTATTACAGCTTATACAGAGAATACATATCAGAGCAAAACACTCCATTTTCCCAGGCTAAAAGCAGCAATACAGTACATGGAAATTAGGCAGGAGGGAAACTCCTAACAGACAGACTCTGGAAACAAAAGATTCCAAATCAGTCCATATTTCACTTTGGTTATAAACTAAACGGGTTTTCACTAGAATCTGCTGCCACACAGAGAATGCCTTCCCTAGACTATGCTTAGTGAGAGAAGTACTGAGACTGAAGATAAAACTATACATCCTGATTTGCCTGTCAGTAACCTATATGCATTTTGGATTTTTATTAGTAACCTATATAAGCATTCAGGTCCCTGTTCAGTCAAAAAGTCAAGTATGTGCTTATTTGTTGAACCAGCAGAAAAGCCTCAGAAAATTAAATCTGAAGTGCCCATCAGCCTGATGGGCCTCCAGCACTGCTGAAGAGACACAAGCTCTGACCATGACCAATGCCATAAGTTGTGAAAAGGAGAGCCTCCAACAGGCCTGTCATGCACAAATGGTGTGAACATTCAGAGGCTGTTTCCCAGAATCCATATGGATCACCAGCACTAACACAACTACCACTTTACAACCCAGGCATAAACACTTCATGTACTTTGGGCATACCTGGCTCTGCCACTTGTGTGTGCCACAGCAAGGAGGCCATCAGTGGCATTTTCCAGGGAGTCAGTGATATCTCGGATGATGAGACCTGTGCCATGTCCATCCTCTTCATCTGCACCATGTTCAGAAAAAGCCATCTGCAGATACAGCACAGAATGAGTAAATCAGAGGCTCTGGCCTTTTTTTGTTTTGAAGCCCCCTTCTTCTTGCAGCTTCTCTTTCCTCTTAAGATTTCATATGTGACCAGCTATACTGATTTGCATGATTTTACAGCCAGACCAATGCTCTAAATCTGCCCATTGCAAAAGGGAGAGCATTTGATTACAGGATTAGTGTATTTGTAGCTACAGGGAAGACTCATATCACCATGTATCATGCTGTTCAACCCCCTGCCTCTTTCCCTGGGGAGACTTACAGGTTGGCCACTCTCCACAGGTATGCGGACATACTGACGGCTGTACTTGGAGGGTGAAGCACCTGCAGCATCTGTGAGAGACCTGAGACAAAGCACAGCTTCAGTACATCCTTAGTTCCACAGGCAGGAGCTGCAGCAGTGCCCAACACATGCAGTAATGGTAAGGACAATCACTTTCACTCCTAAGAAGCCTGGCTCTTGGGAATGTGTGTCCCAAAGGGCACTGCAGGCAGTCTGCCCCACCTACGCTGTGGTTTGGAAGAAGTCAGTCATGTGTATGTTTTGAGAGTTACCACTTTTGATAACCATGCCCTTTGGAACTGAACATGTACAGAATATTCTCTTCCCACCTTTTCTTTTTAGTGGTAAGGAGGAAATCTTTATTTTGTGCTTGATTCAACTTCCATCAGATTTCTCAAGTTTGGATATACAAGTGATAAAAACATCTTTCATACACTAGAAGCTGATTTATGCCTATAAGTCACATCTGACACTGATCTGGGATCTATCAAGTAATTACCTTTTTCTTTTGACTCCAACAATGTAATTTCCTCGCATCAAACTTAGTATAAACTGAAGAATCTAAAAAGGAAAAACAGAAAAAATCCACCAAAAACAAGTGGTCAGCATAGCAATCCTATAATTAAATTCTTAATTCATATTTTACTAAAAAATGATGTAGTTATGTGACTGAAATTAATAGGCAAATCAAAAATCCACTTCCAACTGGATTTTAAGAACTAAAACAAGAGTTACAAACTGCACAGAAATTATCCCACTTGCACAGTTGGGAATTTTTTTTGAAATGCAATATAACAGCAAAAGTCACTAGAGGATTTCAGACCAGAAGCAGCTGAGGGATAAACCAGAGAAAATCTGTTTCAGTGCACAAGCTTCTACACTCTCCAGGTTCCATATTGCTTCACAAGTGGCCTAGGTGTGTCCTGGCCCAAGATCTTTCACAGACTTTGTCCCACGTGCCTGCAATCTTGTGTTGTGGGCTCCTGTTACCATGCACTGCCTCCACACACTGACATCTTACTATGACTTCTCCTTAGTGCTTTGCTCGTGGTTCTTTACTGTGCTACTTCTGGGACACTCAGGAACTGTGAATATTTTCCTTTTGCTGTATTAATACAGCCTGTTCAGCTCTGTGTCATTTGTCATTCTACATAAGCAAAGAATGCCATGAAGTATCACAGAGGCAGGAATAAGGATGGTAGCACTGAAGATGCTGCAATGGTACCTTAGACAGCAGCTTCTGTTGTTGACTGTGCTTCTGCCTTAGAACTGCCACTTCTTTCCACAGGGCCTTATTTTCTCTGCAATGCAGAATAAATCAGAAGACAGAGGATGAACAGCGTTTACTTTATATGCTCTAGTTTACAGCTTTCAAACTCTCACAGTACCTTGCAGAACCAATGGCAACATTCCCTCTATGGGTAACTAGCTCTCAGTCAATCCGGTCCACTAGCATAAACTATGGGTTAACTTAGCTCCATTTCCATTAGGCAGGACCAAACACTCAATAAGTACAACCTCATCCTCTGCTGCTCCACCAATAGTCTTGATCTGAGGTTACACTCAGCCTGTTTCCAAACACTGACAACCTCAGAACTAGTTCAAAGGTGGCATTCCAGGGAATTGGGTTTTTTTAAAGGAACAGAGGGAGTAAGGTATCTCCTGAACTTGATACCAGGTGGCATACCAACGACCTAAATAAATTACCAGTGCCTACATGAAGAGGATCTGTGAGAACAGAGATGAGGATGTGTAAAGTCCACTTCCAGTTGGAAAGAAAACCAAACACTAATTGTCCCTCACTGCATCTAACTCTGTTTGTGTTCAGAAATGTTTTGATTGCCCTAAAAAACTGCTACAGGTGCTGGCAACCAAAGTGAAATCTCAAGACAGTCAAGAAGCTCCCAGTCTTATCTCCAGTCTGTAACTGAATTATAAAAACAAACAAGATTCAAAATGTTTGTGGGGCAGAATGGGCATTCTTAGGAAAAAATACAGTTTCACCTGTTTCAAGTCCAAATGAAACCCGTATTTAGCCAAGCTCCATCAGATATAAGCCACATTCAATGTATAAGTGCCTCTGAAACAGCTGAATCTACCTCTTCATATTAGCCAGCCTGACATCCATGTTGTTCTGCTGCTCTCTCATCTCCTGCACCTCGGACAGGACTTTGTGCAAATCCTCTGAGCAGACCTTGAGATCCTCGGTTCTCACTGCAGACACCTAAAATAGGTACACACACTTTACTACAAACAGTACCAAACTGTTGGTAGTAGAAAAGGCACAGGTTCTGTTACAAGATCAGGTAACACTGCCATTCTTACATGTCACAAAACACCACAACTGCTATATGTGACAGTCCTTAGGACAGTCTGCACTGTAGGAAAAAAACAGGATGCCAATAAAAACATGAGATTAGCACTTTGTACTTGGAGACAGTAGATTCACAACGGTAATTCATGATAAAAAACACTGACTGCAAACGGCTTGCCCAAAGAATATGTTTCACCAACCTGTTCACTACTTTATATGGATGTCCTTGGCACTAAGCAAAGCTTTTGTCTTTCCATCTAGAACACTCCACCTAGTGCCCCACCTCTGGGACAGAGGGTGCCACACCTGACATCACTGGCTGCCTGCCCTGACACACACTGGGCACATGGGGGGAGCACAGGCCTGAATCAGCACTGGGGAATTGATTCTGGCTCTGAGCAGGGCCAGCTCAGTGAGGAATCGATCCAAACACAATTGTGGCTCTCCAGCCTACCCTGGGCTTTTATTACCCTGGGCAATGCAGCCACACCTGACAACAGACTGAAGAAAAGATTCTGCTGTTCAAATGTCAACATGATGTATCATGATACTCTCTTCCTTAGGTTATTAAGGGCAGTAATGTGCCAATAGAGGATAAAAATCTGTGCAGAAACAGGTCAGATGAGGCCTGAACGTACAAAAGAAAAACAGAAAGTGCTCATAAAGATATAGCTTAGTGGCAACATAGCTTTGGAGGAGCAATATAATTTACAGAAACTTACCCAAATGAACTGATTACTGATGCCCTTGCTAATTTTCAGTGAGTGCCAAACAGGAATGTGTTTCTTTTGCTTCTTTCACTTAGTGCCTGAGTTGAAGATGCTGACAGAACTGCAGACATGCTAAGCTGCAATCAGGGATGTGAACTCTGTGGAAAGGGCTCTGATTTAACGGAGATGCAGAACGTGGTCCTACCCCAGTGCATTGCCAACAGCACGGCATGTTTGTCTAAGCACTGGCATAAGGATGCCCAGCTAGGCACCAGCCTGACATCATGAGGGAGCTACTAAGGCTTGCATCAGGATGTATAACCTTGGTTCCCATGGCATTTGCTGGCTGTGTTTGAAACATCCATATGTGCTCTTAATAAGCCACTTTTCATAACACAGTTAAGTAAATATGTGCTTAGACTGTACCTTGCGCTTGATGTTTTCCAGTAAATGTGCCTTCCCTTGCTTGAAGAAAGGGTGCTGGAACTCAATGACAGAGCTTTTCTCTGCTGTGATGATACCATTCTCCAGAGCAATCACCTTTCTGAAACCATCTGTGGAGAGGAATCAACAAAGGCATTTCTCCCAGTGCAAAGCTAACTGGGAGAGAAACATACAGTTAAAGAAAATTCCAAGACTACCAAAATACCCACAGCACTACAGTTACTGGGAGCAGAAACTGTGAAAAACAGCCAAAGTAGCTTTTGATGCTGCTCAATGATTTCAGTGCTTTGATCTTCACAGCTAGAGAATATGTCCACAGTACCATGGAATGCCCTGGCAGGCTGCAGGCACAGCTGCCAACAGAGGTCAGCAAGTGTCCAGGGGCAGGACAGCCACGTCCAAACCATCACAGCAGTCAGTTAGAAATGAGATTTGGTACAACATCTTAAATAGAATCTTGTCCCAGTGCAAGCAGAGGAATGGTGCATCTTCCCCTTTCATCCCTGACCACTACATATCAAAGCAAATTCTGTCATGTACCAATATGGCCTACAGAATAAAGCAAGAGAGAGAAGTTAGTTCTGTCTGTGCAAACACCTGCAGCACAGCACCTTCTCCAAGTATGGAGAGTTGTCTGCATGAAGTAAGACACTGACAAGTCTATTTCCATCGCCTCTCAAGTACCACGTAGCAGATGCAGGACAGAGCTGACAGACCAATCCATCTCCCTCCTCACTCAAGTTTTTAACACAGTTAATGCAATCCAGTCTCACTGCACCACAATAGCATTATAATTACAAAGCCAGGATAGATCCAGAAGAAAAAGGAGGCTGCCACTGCCTCGCATGTCTTCATTGGAATACTTGCATTTTCACATTTACCCTGGCTATAAAGGAAGTGACAATTGTTTCTTTGGATTACCCTTTGTCAGTCAAGCGATGGGGTCCCACACACAGCAGCACAAGACAAAAAGAGCAGCATCTACCCTCTGTCCAGAGATTAAACAGGTTGTGCTTTGTCTCATATCTGACAGAATCTATACAGGCATCAGCTAGAGAGACCAGGCAAACCTACTGAGCAAGGACAGAGAGCTCCTCCCCTTCACTGCCAATGCAATTCTAACTAAGGCAGCATCTCCTGTGCAGTTTGCCCCTCCACTGGGCCCAGAAGCTTCTGCAACTATTCCTGCTGGGTGATACAGTCCCTGATTACCCCCCTCACTGCACCCCTCTGCCTGGGCATGCTGTACATGTGCTATACCAGGCTGTCACACGATGCTCACAAGTCGAGCACAGAAAACATAATGAAAAGTCCAGCTCAGCCCGTCAGTGAGACCGATCTGGTTCAGATCTGGTTCAGATCACAGTAATGCAGGCGAGAGTAGTGGCAGTCCCAGACACAGGCAACTTTTTTCACATTCTATACACACAGCCTTTGCTTCCCTGGGTACACACACGTTTGCTGCTACATTAACAGCACCACTGAAGCCCAGGGAACCCCACCCAAGTTTTAGGCATCAGCACATATTCTTACAACTGTTGTTCAAAATAACTCAAAGCTGAACCACAAAAAACAAAGCCTAAGCCAAGCTCTACCATCAGTGTTTTTTTTTTGCAAAGCAAACTCAGGCCAGAACCCAGGTTTTCAGGGATGAGACTTGCCAAGTCCTCTTGCTTGTTTCAAGAAATCCAAACCAAAGCCAAGGAGCAATGAACTCGGCAGAGAGAACACGTAGCAACAGCTGATGCTTACACATGTTGAGCTGCCGTATGAAGCTGGAAATATTGTTGTGTTTGAAGTACTTGGGGAGCAGCTCCTTGGCAAACCTCTGCTCATCCAGAATGCAGAAATTCTCGCCATTCTAGGAAATAAGCAGGAATAACAGTTAGTGAGTGAGCACAGCTTTTCAAAGGTGTTGCTCTTAAGTGAAGACCATAAATCAGCAGACAGTTCTGACAGCAGAGAAGGGCAAAACACTTTGCCAAGGGAACTGTCTGTGGAAATACTTCTGAATACCTGGGATTGGACTAAAAAGTTTTAATCCAAAGACACAGTTACGTGGAACACTTCTACTGAATAACAGATTTTTTAAAAATCCTGATGCTTTGATCTTGATCCAAAGCAGAATTGTTCTAAAACCCTGCTCTCCTTGTCCACAGAAAACATAAGCATTGCTCAAACACAATGGAATTCACGCCACTAGAGAGATTTCATCTTCCTTCATCAGTCTGCCCAGCTCCTGACAAGATTCTTCCACTGTACGTGCTATGTCATCACTAAAAATAACCAAGTAACGTTGCCGAGTTACCAAAAGTTCAGACAACACAACCCAGCGGTGACCAGGCGTAAGTGTGACACCAGCAGTCCCAGATTTATCAGATGCCTAAGATCAAACTTCCTGGAAACGGGCAGAGCTTTTTTCATCACTTTTATGCTGTTCACAAAGGGAACAAAAACACCATATTTCTCCTCACCTTTTCCTTTGTAAAGGACAAACGACTTAAAGCAGTGGAGAAAACCTTACGGATTTAAAAATGCCAGGGGACTAAAATAAACACGGCTCTTGCCCGGGGTGGGCGGTCCGTGTGTCCGTGCCCGGTACCCCCGGGGCGCCCCCCCCCTCCGCTCCGGAAGGACAATGAGCAGTCAGCGCCTCTTCCGCCCCCCAGGCCGCTGACCGGGGACTGGGGACCGACACCGGGCCGGACGGGGGTGCGCGGGCACGGCAGCAGCGGGCCGGGCGGGTTCGGGCGCTCCGAGCACCGGGGACCCCCTTCGGTGGTGCCGCCGCCCC